>PVIY010010079.1:17873-70158 GCA_004026745.1 Myrmecophaga tridactyla | reverse complement strand
GTGTGTGTGTGTGTGTGTGTGTGTGTTGGTGGAGAGAAGGAGAACACAATATAAAAAGACTGCAGGGAATCAGAACTGTTCACTTTCTGACAAAGGTTTCAATGCATGGTATATACCAGGACTTTGGAAATGCAGCTGGTGAGAATTCAGAAAGTGGCACCCACTTAACTCAGCCCTAGCCCCGAAACAGGGCACGTGTGTGGGATGAAGGTGTGAGCAGAGCAGTTAGACATGGACTATCAGTGACCAGAGTTCCCAGAACCCCTTCTGCAATCTTTTCATTGCACAGAAGGGGAAACTGAGTCCTAGGACTACAAAGAGTTGTCTGAAGTCACATGCACATCTGGAACTAGAATCCAATTCTCCTGATTCTCCATGATGATTCTTTTCCTCTACCACCATGAATGTAAACTCAAATGTTTTGGGGAGTCAGGCAGTGGCTGATCTAGGAAATGGCCAGAGAGAGATAATAGGGAGAGGGGAAGGAGACCTGAGGGGCTGCAGAGTGAATGTTCTCGCTAAAGGCATTTAAATTCCATTTCTAAAAGGACCCAAACAAATCTGGTCTGGAAGGGGCAATGGGTTTCCCCCATGCTCTGCAACATTTCTGGCCAAACTCCGAGGGAAGGAGAAAGCAGAAGAATGTGATTTCCATAGAATCCTGGTTACCTAAGGACTGGCCTGGGGACGAGAGAGGGTAGCCCTCACTTTCAACAGCGCTCCTCTATTCTCTAGCAGATACAGGCCCCCAGCAGCTTCAGGCAACAGCCGAGACACAGAGAGGCACCACCACCACACGTGCACAACCAGTAACGGGGCAGGTCCCACCCCGTTCCACAGGTCAGCATCAGGGAGGAGGGAGGGGCCCTGGCTGCGAGCGGGGAAGAAAGAAAGAAGCAAGACGGATTTGAGGCAGAGTGTATTTAGAACAGGAGAGAAAACAAAGTCTGAGGAGGAGCTCAGCCTCGCCTCAGGAGCTGCAGGATGGAGAATGGGTCCTCCATGGCTGGCCTCTGGGGGTTAAAGGGAGCATAGGGCTGGGGCTTCACTTTGTCCTAGAGGGGTCTGCCACAAAAGAGCTGAGCTCACTCACGACTCCCCACACACACACAATCCCGTGTTCTGGGCCCAATGAACTCACTGGCAAAGCACCCCCTGTTACCATGGAGACGAGCCCAGAGCTCAAGAAAACTGCAGGCTCAGCCCAGCATGGGCACCACCCCCACCACCCCTCACCCTGCTGGGGAGCCCAGAAATAGGGCTGGGGAAGAGGAAGTGGGTGGTCCTCGGCCCCCAGCCTTAGAAAGCTTCCATCCTAATCCTGCCTCTTGCTTCTGTATTCTCTAACTCTCCACAAAGCCTGGTTTTGGGAAGCTGTATCACCTCAAAGGTGGCAGAGTTGGCAGGGATCTCATACTACTTGACTCAACGCCCTCACTGTATGAATAGGGAAACTGAGACTCAAAGATTCTCAGAGAGTTAGTCTGCAAGAATCCAGACCCCCTAAATTCTCACCTCTTCCTAAAAAACCTAAAGGTCTCCCCTATCCCTTCCCACTGAGCTGCTCTGCTCCTGCCCCAGCCCTTACCACATTGCCCTCTGTCTTTGGGCAATCCTTCAGCCTGAGCCATCCCAGCCTATCCTTCTGATCCCCTCCCTGGTCTGCTACAGCAGCTCAAGGCAACTACACCCTGGCCAGGCTGCCCTCACAGATATCTAACTTCTACCTGGCCTAGGGCAACAGCCCATTCCTTTCCCACTCTTCTCAAGGGACTATCTTGTTCGTCACAAGGTCTTTCTCCCAAAGCACTAGCCTATCATCTCCATCCACACACCCTTATTATATAGATGAGAAAACTGAGAGACCCAGAGAGGGAAAGTAACTTGGCTAAAGTCACACAGCAAACGGATGACCCAGATAGGGCCAGAACACTCCTCTCCTACCTCTCTTTCTCCCTGGGGCCCATTTCACTCACTAAGATGGCTGCTTTTAATCAGGCAGATTTTGGCTGAGGTTGAGCCAAAACAGCCAGTGGATACACTGAATAATACTCCTGAATGCACACCTATATCTGCATAGCCATCTACAGGGCCCTCCTCTCAACATTCCTTGAAACCTCCATCAACCCAGAACAGTGGGGACAAGCTAAGTGGAACTGGGACTGAGGTCTGAGCCCAGGAGTCTCCCTAAAGCAGAGCCAGAGGCTTGGAGAGGATACGGAGGCTGCCAAGCAGAGGGGCAGGAAGGTAAGCGTCAGACAGCTGTGGTGGTAAAGTCCTTGTCCAGCAGAATGACCCGAGGAGAGAAGAGGATGAGGCCGAGGTAAAGCTCTTGGAAGCAGCGGAGAGGAAACAGTGTCCAGAAGGCAGAGGTGAAAGAGACCTGTGGAGGTGAGAATCCAGCAAGAACCAGAAAGATGCCAGGAGCTTGGGCCACAGTGAGGAAGGCCCCACTGGGCAGCTATGGAGGCAGACCCTTAGATGGCTGATTCCGTGGGCACTGCCAGGCTCTGTTTGCTCCAGGAGACCGTGCTAGGTTTCCTTTCCGGGCCATTCCCCCAGCAAGACGCTGGCATCGGACCCTGGCAGCCCCACCTCTCATCAAGGCCAAAAGAAGCCCCCTCAGCCCCATTAGGGCTGCCAAGGGAGTTCTCTCCCCGTGGCCCTCCTCCTCACCCAGAATCATGAAGTCCAAGCCCCTTATGGCAAAGAAGGGGCAGCCACAGGTCAGAGAGGGGAGGCTATTTGCCCAAGGTCACAAAGCTGGCTGGTGGCAGTATCAGACCTTGAACCCTCAGACTTCCCCTACTCCTGACACTTAGCCCTGTGCCATTTCCTGCCACATCCACTCTCCATCCTGCCCTCAGAGACGGGGCTGTGCAGGCAGTGGGACCCCTCTGGTCTGGTTACTTGAAGCAGAAGGAAGGCTTCCACACCTGGGCCTCGATTCCTGCGTTCCGGGTGGAGAAGGAGGGCCTTGGGGCCTGCTTGGCTCGGGGGGACCACGCCCTGGAGGGAGACACGGGGGAGATATCACTGCTGTAGGTAGGGCTGACGGCAGTGGGCTGGAGGCCATCCTGGCCAGGTGAGGTGTAGAGGCCAGGTGAGGAGCGGGAGGGCCGTGGCAGGGCAGGAGACAGCGGGAGGCCCGCCCTGGGTAGGTTGGGTGTCAGGTCCAGGGAGCTCGGTTTGGCAGGTGAGGCGGCTCTTGGCGAAGCGGCTCTTGGCGAGGCCTTGGCAGGTTCCTTGATGGGCGAGAGAACAAAGAGCGAGGGCCGCAGCTGGTACGGCGGCTGCTTGGTGGGCTCTGGGCGCAGGACCCCATTCTCGGGCAGATAGCCATGGTAGAGGGAGGCAGGCGGGGTCCGAGCAGGGCTTCGGGATGCCACTCGGAAGCCTCCGGGGGCGTTGGTGGCGTATTTCCAGGATGAAGGCAGGGACATGGTGGGCGAAGGGCAGCGGGCCAGTTCGGCGTGGCCTGAGGACTCGATGACGTACTTCTCCATCCGTGACTGGCGGCGGGCATAGAGCTCTGCCCCCTTCCCGGATGCCTCCGAGAGGTTCTGGTTGGGCTTGGACTTGGGCTTGGCCTGGATGCGGGGAGACTTGAGGCACGAGGCCCACTCCGGTTGGGTCTCCTCGGCCGCCGCGGGGCTGGCCCTGTCCCGGGGTGCTGGCTCCTGCTGGAAGTTGGAGGCCTCGGCCCCCAGCGCGAAGGGCTCTTCCTCCACGCCCGCCTCCCCCTGGTCCCTTTGCCTCCGCTTCTCATCAGCCGTCTGTACCAGATCCAGCAGGTCTGGATTTGGGGTCACCTTGGGCTTCTCCACGAAGGTGAACATGGATTTCCGGCTGCCACGGCGGGCCATGGACTCCTCCAAAATGCCTGTCTTGCTGGCAGGAACTGCCTGACCTTTCAGATGGGATGGCTTAATGTCAGAGCTGGGGTACAGGGCGGAATAAGAGGGGGGAGACCTAACCCGGGACGCCGAGGGGGCCGTAGACAGGGTCTCAGCATAGGTGGGGGGTGGGGTGAAGTTCCCCAAGGGGCGTCTCTCCAAGGCAGGGCTTCGCTGTGCCACAGGCCGCCTCTCCATCATGGGGCTGTGGGACATGATGTGTCTCAGTGGCCGGGGGCTCCTGTCTGCCATGGTGGGGGGCTGGGAGGTTGAGGCCTTCTCTCCCATATGTCGTCTCTCCACCGTGGGTCTCCGCTCCATCTGGCTGGTGCCCCCTGATGCCTGAATCCCAAAAGGCCTGGCCGTTCTGTTGACCACTGAGGGGGGCTTGGCCAGCATGACGTGGACCTCACTGTACAGCTTGGCAGGCATGGTGGTGGCCGCCCGTCCAGACATCTCCTGTTCTGCTGATACCACGGGGGAGTGGGGCTGGACATCAATGAGCAGAGAGCTGGACATGAGGTCTGGGGCTGAGGGCCCAGGGATGGACATGGGAGTGGCTTCCCTGGAGAAGGTGTTGGTGGTGGTGGGTGGAGCTGAAATGTTATCTATTAGGAGCGTGCTGGATCTCAGTTCCGTGGCTGGTGCCTGGGGTTGCCCACCCGCACACAGGGTGCTGGGCTTGGATTCTGGCCCTGAGTCATTCGGCGGGAGTTGTACCTCAGAAGAATTCTGCTGGGCATTAGAAAGTGGCAGACTTGGGGGGAGGTCAGTTGCTGGTGGGTTCTCATTGATGTCTGTGGCTGGCGGGTTTTGGTTGCTGTCAGCAGCTGATGTGGCAACTGTGGCACTGGGCGAGGAAAGGTTTTGGTTGACATCTGCAGCTGGGCCAGGGACCTCAGCTGGAGGCGGGGTGGGCGGGGCCTGCTGGGTCTCTCGGTTCTGAGACAGGTGCAGCCCGTTGGCTGTCAGCAGGGCTGCGTTCTCCTTTAAATAAACCACCAGCGGTACCTCTTCCTCCTCACTGGCCACCTTCTCCAGGTGCCGCAGCAGGCTGGCCTCCTCTGAGTACCCCTCCATGCTTGAGCCAGGGATCCCTATGCCAGGGCTTTGGGAATCAGGGTTCCTTGGAGGGCTTGGCTCCGGGAGTGAGGTGGGACTCAAGCCGAGCCCCAGGGCATGGCCTGTGGAGCTTTCAGGGAGCACTCTGAGGGACTTAGGGCTGGGCTTCTGGTCCCTCTGGCCGTGGCTCTCCAACGTGAACTCGTTCACCCTCTGCCGGCGCCTATTGAAGAGCTGGACGCCACGGGAGTTGGAGCTGGGAGGGGTGGTCAGCTGGGCTGCAATCTGCTGGCTCCGTGCCTTGGCCTCTTTCAGATCTTTCTCGGTGAGGCTAGTGCTCCGGCCCAAAGCTGCAGGGAAAGACAGGGACCCAGTTAGCAAATGGGAATGCAGAGAGACAGGGCTACACAGACAGCATGACAGGCAGACAGATGGTCACCCTACACATACACTTTTCCTCCGGAATTTGGTCTGTCCTCACTAAGTGGTTTCTTAGAATCACTTTTCTTCATAAATAACTCAGATCCACTCTTCGGAGCCCAACTCAAATGCTACCAACCATGTGAAGCATTCCCTGATTATTCTTTCAGGATTAACCTTCTTTCTTTGGAATCACTTTACCAAATCACTCACCTTAGCAAACAGCTCACCTTAGCAGTCAAGGACTCTGCTGCATCCCTGACTCATCTCTCCCACAAGACTGCCATGCTGGCTTTCCTTCCTTTCCTTGACAAATGCCTAATCTGTTCCCACCTCAGGGCCTTTGTACTTGCTGTTCCCATTGTTTGGATTGGATTTTTCCAAGATCAGCTGTCTGCCCAGATGACATTCCATGTTGCTTCCTTGGGTTTTATCTGGAGGGCTCTTCCACTAAAATTGGCTTTTCCCTCTCCCTTCCCATCTCCTTGTTTTATTTTCCTCATAGCATTCACCACATTTCAAAATTATCTTCTTTACATGTTTCCTTGTTCCCTGTCTATTTCCCTAACTAGAACATAAACTCTTAAGAGGCAATTACCTTTTTTGTCATCAAATGCAAGAATGAGCCCCAGGATAATTTCTACGTGCCTTTCATGGGGTCCTTTTAACCTTTCCAACTCATAGTAGAGTGATTTGCTTTGATTTTAAAAAGAGAGGCCACTAACATTTCCCTTTTTTAGAATAGATAATATATTCACATGGCCCCCAAATAAAACATATAAAAAGGTATACAATGAAAAGCCTCCCTCCTTCTCTGAGCACCCCTCACCAAAATCAGGTAACCAGTATTAGCAGTTTCCTTTGTATCCTTCAGAGTTTCTCACTGCCTCTATTTGAAATTAAAATTTTAATTTAAATATTCTCATATTTTAACATTAGAAAAGTAATGTGTGTGCTAATTTCAGCAGCAGCTACACTAGAGCATTGCATTAGTTCATTTTATCCCCAAGAAACTGAGGCTTAGAGACTTGTAAGTAACTGAAACAGGGTCACACAACTGAGAATGGCAACACTAGAATCAGAAGCAGATCTTTCTGTCTTCACAGCCCAAGCTGTCTGCTCATCCCAAGAGGTCCCTCTGGGGCCTGTGGGGAACAGAGTCAGTGAAGATCAGGGCTCATTTGGGGCTGGAGTCAGGATCAGTCTGAAGTTAGGCCTCTATCAATCTGTAAGTTCAATGTGGGCAACCATTTATCATTTTACTCCTAATGCTCAGCTGGCACATGGTCAGTGCTCAAAGTATGCTTGTTGAACAATCACATGTGAACCAGGGAACAACGGACAGATGGATGGATCAGCCTTGGTCAGTGTTAGAAGCTCAATCAGTGACTGGGAAAAATTCCTCCACCTCCCCTCCTCCCACACTGTGGGAAGCTAATTGATTCATGAGGAATCTGACCCTGCCCCCTCCTGCCTTGCCTTCAGTAGCACTTGCCATGACATTCTGAGTGGGTCTCCAGTGACAGTCTTTCTAGGCATACTGCCAGGGAAGCTCAGAATTCATGGACTATCAGAGCTGGAAGGGCCTTAATAGAGGGGCTATTTCACCACACCACTGCTCATCTGTAGATGGGGAAACTGAGGTCCAGAGAATGACCGAGGGTAGAGCCTGCTGATTCCAACACTGGACATGCGGGGTCAGTAGGGAGGCCCACGCAGACCAAAGAAGCTGCAGGCTACAGCTTCGCTGGTACCAAGCCCAGCTGCTCTCTGGCCCCAACGTCCTTCCCTCCTCTAGTCAGGGCCTGGCTCCACCTATTCTGGCCCACGCCTCTGAAACAGTGAGAGCACACAGCCTGCCCCACCCACCCACGACACCTGCTTCGTCCTGGTAGGGCTCCCTCCTGCCTGGACCTCCCCATGTGTAAGAGCTGGCATTGGTGACCCCGCTCTACTCCCTGGAAGGGGTCAGATCTCCTTCTAGAAAATTCACTACACAGATCAGGGGTGAAGATTCCAGAGTTACAAGGAGGCAGAACTGTTGACACAACTCACAGAACCTCAGAATCTCAGGCATGGCTCTGACTGGGTCCAATTCCCCTTACAATTCTTGGTTCCCTTAAGCATGCACTGGAGGGTGCAAGCCTCTGCCACATACTCAACTGACTGTTGGAGCTCATGGCCCTGAAGAGGTGGCTTCCACCGCATTCTCTCAACTATGAAGTCACCCCTTGTGTTAAGCTGGCAACTTCCACCTCTAGACATGTGCCTCCCGGGACCACACAGAGGACAAGCTTTCTCTTTCCAACTGGACACCCCTTCAAAGAGTTGTAGGTACATCACATCCCCATGGGGCATGGTCTGGGACAGCATCCCAAGTCCCTGTGAGGTTTTTTAATGACAACTGCAATAACAGTAACTAACATTTATTGGGCACTCACCAGGTATCTTTACATGCACTTTACGCATATAATTCTCATAATTAACCCAGGCCTGCTGACTCCCAGCCAGGCTCCATTCACAGCCTGGGCTGCCAATGACTGAGCCCGCTGCCTCTCTGAGCCACTGTTCTGGGATGAGAGGAATGGGGCAGAAAAGCCCAGAGGGTGAGTGAACCCTGCCCTCCCAGGAGTGCTCTCACGCCCCCACCCCAGTCCACAGTGACTGAATGGAAAAGGAATTCGGCGGAGGTTTGGACCAGGCCCAGCCAGCAACCCAGGCGGTTTTTGCCACCCCGCACAAACAAAACTGGGGGAGGAAGGGACTTGGCCAACTATGGGCAACCCAGAGCTCCCCATGGCAGGGCAGGGGGGGAAGCAGCTCAATCCCAAATTCCCCAGATTAGGGAACTGCCAACCCTGGAAATGCCCTAATCTGCCAGGTCCAAGATTGTGTTCCCTAACATCAGAGAGGGAAGAGGTGGTCAAAAGTCAGAAGGGACAGGTACCTTTCTGAGGCCCCATTTGCTTGGCTGCAGCCTGAACCTAAGGGGATGGTCATGACACCCTTCTAGTATGACCCTCTGCCAAGTTGGGGTGCTGGCCCTTTCAAGACCCACCCTGGACATCAGATTAGGAGCCCTGAAGATTCAAGAGAAGAAGGGGTGGAGGGTAAACACAAGGAAGAGTTGCTGGGGTCAAGAGACCTGGGATCCAACAGGGTTAAATTTCGACATGAGCGGGGGTGGTGTGGGTGGGGGTCAAGAAGCCCTGAGCACAGCCATTAGAATGGGGATGGCCCTAGCTGCTGTAATTATAGAGCCCTCACTATAGCCTGACACAACAACCCCAAGAGGTAAATCCTATTATTTTTCCCATTTTGCAGATGAAACAGGTTCAGAGAGGCCTGCCCAGGGTTACACAACTTGTCAGTGAAAGATCAGGGATTCAAAACTCAAGACAGTTGGGCTGCTGTGTTCCAGCTCTTACCACTCTGCCTTCCAGACCTGTATTCTGGGAGAAGGGGAGCCGACGGAGGCCTCAGTGTCACTGCATGATGGTCTGTCGGCACAGTCTTCTGTTTCCTCATCCTAAGATCACTGCCCCTCCACAATGCCATCTCCTCCTACAAATTCAATTGCCTGCAACAACTCAGGCTCTCTCCCATCTTTCTTTCAGGAGAAAGAGCTGATAAACTTTATTACTAAAGTAGAAAGCACTGATAGGGCATGAAAGACCAGTGGAGTGGAAAGAGCGCAGGGTTGGGACTTAGGAGACCAGCGTTTTAGCTTTGCTCAGGTAGAGATGAGGTCTTCCCTTACCCCCCCTCACCTTCTGCGGGCAGCTGTCTGTGCTGCTCATCAATGGGCTGTCTAGACCAAGAATCCACAGGAGAGAGGCAGGGCCGGGGAAGGGAAGCCAGAGCAGAAGGTCAGGACAAGGAGAATTCAAGGAAATGCTTCTTCACACGGCTGCCGTCAATGGGAGTGTCCCAGCCTGGGTTGGGTGGGGTGGGACATGGAGCCCGAGGTGGGAATAGAGACTGGCTCGAGGCAGCCTATTGTGGCCGCCTGGGAGTCTTGGCAACAGGACAGTAAACAGCCTGGATAAATTGGCCCCCTAATGGGGTCAGGAAGGAACCAAGGGCTGGCAGCTGGCCGGACACTGCACGGCCTTTGGCTCAACTAGGGGCAGGAAGGTGAGCATGGCCTGAGTAATGGCCTTGCCACCTTGCCAGCCCCTGCCTTGCATCCTCCCTACTGAAAGAAGGAAATGACATGGTCTTCGTTCCCTAGGGATCTCTCCATCCACACCAGAGCCTAGGTGAGCAGCACGACCTTAGTCCCAGCAGCTTGCCAGCCCTCCTCTTGGGGAGAAAAGTAATACACATGACAGTGGAAATGACTGCAGGCAGGACATTGAAGACACTCAATAGGAGAAGCTAGGGAGAGGCCACAACAAGCTGGGAGAAGTCAACATATGCCTCTCCACTGGTGCCCAGAGGGGAAACTGAGACCATAGAGGGGATGCCACATGCCCTAATTCACATACCCCAAACCACAAAGACACCCTGGAGGGCTCATCTTACTCACTCTGGCTGGGTCCTCTCTGCAGCCCAGCTTCCCGCTGGATGCTCCTGCTCGTTGAGCAGGTCTTGGTTCTCAAAGCCTTCAGGAAAGGCAGCCAATTGCCTTGCCGATGAAGAGAGGAAAATCCCACATTGACAGCAACGCGGAGGAGCTGGATATGATTTCTCTCCTCCACAGATGACTCAGCCCAGTGCTTTATCAGGAAAACTGATTTTGCAACAGCCTTTTAAATGGCTTCTCCGCCCCCAGTCTCTGCTCCGCCAATCTATCCGCCCCACGCTACCAGATTCATCTTCCTCCTGCCTGGCTCCACTTGTGCCTCTCTCCTGCTCAAAACCTTTTGCCACCTCCCAGGACATAGAGGATCTAGCCAAACGCCATCCTAGCATTCAAGGCCCCTTGATACCAGGGCCTGCCTGAGAGCTCATTGATCTTCTCTCTGTACACTCAGCAATAGCCAGACGGAGCTCAATGGCTCATGGTTCCCACACCTGCCCTGTAAATTCCTGCCTCCAGAGTGCAGTTTGCTTACCTGGAACCCCTCAGAGCCCTTCTACGTGCCCTGACTCCCAACACTACCTATGCCCTCAGCCTTCCTGCCTAACTCATATGCCACCTCCAAAACGCCTTCCCTGATCCACCAATGGAACCGCTTAATAATGTCATCACTTTATATATTTATTTTAGTAAGAGTAACCCTTCAGGGAGTGTTCATGACATGCTAAACATCAGGCAGGCCCTTGCTTCATTTATCTTCACAGTGTCAGATTCAGAGAGGTGGAGTGACTGTCTCAAGGTTGCACAGCTAGTGAGAAGCAGAATTAGGATTCAAACGTAGTTTGGCCCAATTCCCAGTCCAGAGCCCATCAACATGGGCCGTGCTGCCTCCTCCCAGGGCTCTGCTTTGCAGTAATTGGAGTCGAGGTCTTATTTTCCCCTATAGAATGCAGAAATCTCAAGTATCAACTGCTTCATTTCTGTCTTTCCCCCTCCCTCACACATCTTCCACAGGTGCTTGAGGTTTAATAATGAAACCGGTGAGGATGAAACAAGCCAACATTTTCTGAACACCAGAGGCTGCCAAACCAAGGACTTGATATGTATTTGCTTATTTAATACTCACAGCAACCATAAAGGAGGTTCCCTTTTCCCTGTTTTATAGATGTGGAAAAGGAGACCCATAGAATTAAATCACTCACCCTAGGTTTCATAGCAAGCGGCACAGCAGAGTAGGAAGCCGGGCCGTCTGACTGTTCCCAAGCCTGGGGCCCTTCCTTCTGAAGCACTCTGCCTACAAAGCACACTCATTCATCCTAGCTCACTTCCCCCACCCGCTGCCTCAGACCCAGCCCAACTGCTACTTCCTCCAGGAAGCCCTCGTCAATCCATCCAATCTTCTAGATCACTGCTCCTTCTCTCCACAACCTGGTCCAGAGGCTTCAGAGCAGGAAGAGGGCTTAGAGGAAAGAGGAGGTTGAGAAAGCTCAGAAACGGAAGCCCAAGGGGAAGGTGGCTGGGTCTGGCCAAACTCCTGTGGCAATGGGTGGGGATCAGGCAGGGCAGGTTGGGGGGATGAGGGTTCCCAACTCCCCCAGGCCTCAGATGGCAGCTATCCTGGAGCAGGCCAGAAGCACTGCTCACTGTTTGCTGACCAGCCAGAGGCCAGCAGCCACCACCTCCCTCCTGCCTGCTTCACTGGGCCTGATCACTAATCTACAGTTGGTATGTTTTAGAGACTTGGAAAGAATGGCCCAGAGAGAGACAGGGCTTAGCCCCAGGCACACAGCAAACTGAAGAATGGGCTGGCTCACATAGAGCCATGCTCAGAACCCTGGCACCCGTCTCCCACCCCAACCCTGTAAAGCCAGGTGTGTGCCCTCCAAGCTCCCTCCTGCTCCATTATCTTCTTCTGGGAATGCAGAAAGGACTACCACACCTCACCCCTCCAAAGGAAACACATATCCAGGAGACAAAGATGTGAAGAGTCAGAGCAGGGAAGAGATTGATTTCCCCCAAATGGTGCCACTGCTGGGGTGGGGCTGGGCCTAGGTCATCTCTGGATCTCCAGCACCCAGACCAGGATCTGGTAACTCTGGGCCCCCCATAAAGATGTGGCCCTTCCTCTCGGCCCTGTGCCAGCCTGGGGTCAGAGCTGTTCTCTGCCCCTTCAGGCCCAGAAGAGGCCGTCACCCAGGAGGGTTTGAATAAATGATTCAAGACAAGGCCGTCCATGATCCAAAGCCTGCCACCTTCACATTTTGCTCTGCCATTTCTTCCCCAGATATCTGAGATCGGGGTGCTGGAGAGAGGGGGAAGGTTCCTAGGAGAAGTGGGGAGAAGGAAGGAGGCATCATCAAGTCTGTGGGTGAAGAGGGAGATGGTACTTGAAGTCACTGTGTTAGATTTAAGAGGTACAAATGTTTCATGAAGTGCCGGGAGAATGCAGGCCCTAAGAGAAAGATGAATTAGAATAAAGCAATCGGGGAGGCTTCTTGGAGGGAGTGGCATATACCCTAGTCTTGAAAGATGGAGATGGGGAGCCTCTCCAAGCAATGGGGACGGTTAAGCAGAGGCTGGAAGTCTCAAGATAATCCACTCCCCCAATCCCCTACCCCCATCACCCATGCCCCAAATCAAGACCAGTTGGAGAAAGAAACCTTCCACAGAGAAACACTCCCATCTGGGCTTGTCCAGAGGCTGAGGGTGAACGGGGGTGATCCAGTCTCAATTCCAGAGGAGCAATGTATATTACAAGGCTCACCCCAGGGACGAGAAACACTGCGATGTCTGCCCTGGGCTTCTGGGTGGGTTACATAATCGCCCCCCTGCTCCTGCCACAGGTCCAGTGGGGGACACTCCCCTGTCTCCTCCGTCGCCTCCAGCCATCTGTCTTGCTGCTCCCCTCTTATGGAAGAGGCCAGTGAGGAGCCGAAAGTGAAGGCCAGTGCCTTGTGGTAAATTCCCCACATTCCTTCCTCCCAGAAAAATAAATAACCAGGGCAAAAAAAAAAAAAAAAAAGAAAAAGAAAATGCAGGAGGAATGATAATGACGGCCTAAGCACTCTGGTGTTCCAGCATGAGGGTGAACCCACCGGCCCCTCACGGTCCCCCAGACTGTGCTAGACCTATCTGGGTCTCAGGTTCGCTCCCATCTGCCCAAGAGGGCTCTGGGAATCCCTCTGCCGTGGGAAGTGGTCACTGAGGGCTAACGGGTCACACGGGCATTTCGCTTTTACTACTCAAGCTGTCCTTTACCAAACCTGTGCCAGGCATCGATCAAGTATTTTCATCTTATTATGTTGTTTTATTTTACTCACAAGTACTGAGATCTCACTTTGCAGATGAGGAAACTGAGGCTCAGAAAGGTTTTGTGGTTCAGCATGGTCATTTGACAGTGAGTGGACAACTGTTTCCAGCACCTACCTCTCACTCCCATATATATTCAGCCTGCCTTCCCCTTCCTCAGACAGCTCTTCTTTTCCAACTTTGCCTACAGGGGCAAACCACTCTCCTCCAATCTCCAGCTCAAACAGGCACCTGAGATTCTAACTTGCTGGGCTATCTTTAGTAAATCAGTTCACAAATCTCTGGGCCTCAACTTCCTCATTAGCAAAATGGGAATGATCATAATGACTTTGCAGAGTAGCTGCTAAGCAAATGAGATACAGAGATGGTTTATAAAATATAAAGCACTCTGCACTCCCTAAAGGAGATGTAGCCTCATCTTTTTGCACAAACCTGCCTCTGCATGATGCTCCCACTCTGGGCCTCTGTCTATCTCCTCTCTCTCCCTTTACCAATCCTCCCTGGGTCTGGTCTTACTCCTGGGGTCTCCCTCTTCAGTTCACACGCAGGCACATCCCCCACCCCACCCCCCATCTCACCGTCAGCATCATCTCAGCATAAGGGGAACCTAGAGTCAACCTCTAGCCAATGTGCTATAGCCAAAAGAACCGGGTTTGAATCACAGCTCTGCCTCCTGCTAGATATGTAATTTGGGGCAAGTTACAAAACCTCTCTACCGTCTGTTTTCTCAACTGCAGAACTGGGGCAACAATCCCCACCTTGCCAGCCTGCTGTGAGTCGTGATGAAGGATGTGAGACTGAATGGGCATACCAAAGGCCTTCCTTCCTCCCCTCGTATCAGGCTTCTGTACCCAGGTCCCATCAGAGCAGCTGCCAGACCCAAGACTCCAGGTAGGGAAGGCGCAGCCTATGCTAGCTCCCCCTACCCCTTACATGCGTGCACGCATGCACACACACACACACACAGACACACACACTCTTTCTCTCACTCACCCTGCTTGACCCATGGCTGTGCAGCCAGGAGGACACCATGGCCCTGGGCATGTTGGATGAAAAACCACAGTCACTGCTGCTGACCCCGCCATGCAGCCGCTGCCACCATTCACCCATTCCCAGGCGCGTCTGGCTCCACTCCAGCAGGAGGAGACTCCTGCCAAAGGAAAGGATGAATCACCCATCCAGCACCCCCTACTCCTTTTCCCTCACACTGCAGAAGAAAAGAAGACTGGAGATGAGGAGACTCAGTTTCTGTGCGTGCCCTGTCATGATTTGGCTCATCCGTAACCCTTGATGGGCCCTGGCTTGTCCATCTCTTCAAAGGGAGGAGTGGACTGGATCAGTGATTCCCAGGGGCGATGCCTCATACCTCCAGGGGAAGCGAAAAGATGTTCGTTGGGATCCTGATATTTAAAATGTTAATAGTTATATAAATTTCAGTGTGTAATAGAAAAGGAGTATGATAACCACAACAAAACTGTGATCTCAGGTCTGTTACCATGTAGGGAGAGGCGAAGGTAGATATTTCAGTAACAAAAGTTAGACCATTTAAAGAAAATAATTTAAGAGGTATGAGTGGTGCATGAATGCATTCATTTGACAGATATTGATTGTACACCAACAAAGGCACTGTTCACAGGCAGAAACAGAAACAAAAATCTGCTTACATTCTAGTAGGAGACCAAGATAATTCTTACAGGAGTAAATACACCAGTCAGTCGGATGGCAACTGCTATAAAGAAAGATAAAGCTGGGACAAGGTTATACAGACCCCATGGGGTGGGGAGTGGCTTGCAAATATACATTTGGTGATCAAAGCAGATCTCCCCTAGAAGGTGAAAGCTGAATGAAGAGCTGCAGGAGGCAAGGCATGGACGTGTGTGGGAAGAGTGAGCAGGCAGAGGCGACAGCAAGTACCGAGGTCCTGAGGCAGGCAGAGGCCCCGCAGGTTGAGGATGGCGCACCTAATGTGAAGGTGCGACACGAATGAGGTTTAAAGGCCCTTCCACCCCTGCCCTGTGGGATCTTAGGGATCCTATTGCATTTCAACCTTTTGCACACACAACCCACACCCACCCACCACCGCAACACATATGTATTCTCCATTGCTCCTTAAGGTTGGAGAGGCCCCAGCTGGCAGCAGCACGTCCTGTTGCGTGTACACACCCACACACAGAGGTGCTGCATTGCTTCAAACTAGCTTTATAATACGCAGCAGGTCATGCACAGGCTTGCAGGCGCCCTCGACATCCACAAGGCCGCGGGGCATCCTCAGAGGGTCAGAACATTCTTGTAACTATGGATACACTGAGCGCCCGCAGTTGTGCAAATGGGGATGCAGCTACATAGGGCACGCACGCACTCACATGGCAGACTGGCACAGATGTATGTGCATCAGGAACACCTGTGGGGAGGGGGCACGTCTGTCCCTCCCGCCAGTCTTCACTATCTCCAGGTAACTGAATTACCAGACAACCCTGCCTCAAGGACACATGCTGCTGGAGCATGGTACAAGCAACCACGATGTCATTTTAAATTCACCTCTCCAGCACCTCTGCTGCTCAGCCACAGTGTCCCTTTCCAGGGGTACGTTAGAATCTGCCACCTGATGCCTGAATGTCCCAGGGGATCATGTAGCATGTTCCCTTTTTTGCCCCTACTGCAATGAAGCAAAATGAGCCAAGCAAAATGCTTGGGATAGCACCGTACATATTAGTGGCCACTACCAGCTCATAATCATCGTCATTGCCAGCTTCCTTCCTCCACGGTGCTCAGTGGGAAGCTGAAGAGTAAGGAAAAGGGCCCAGACTGGGGGCCAGAAGCCTGAACTCTGGCTTGCCAGGAGGCCTTGGGCACATCCCTTACCCCTCTGCCCCAGATCAGAAACCTGCAGAACAGAATCCCTGAAGGATTGTGTTCTAAATGCAGATTCCTGGGCCCTGAAACCAGACCTGTGAGACCACAGAATATACACAGGGTCCCCAAGGTGTTCTAATGCACAGCCAGGCTTGGGATAAAATATATTTCATAAATATATTTATAAACATAGGAAAATGCTTGCAGTGTTGCCTGGCACAAAATGTCCATAATGTTAACAACAACAAAAAAATACATATAATGAGATATGTATGCATACACATTTGTGTGCATGTAATATTGCCAGCCCTTGAATATGCATACTTTCCTAGTTTTCCTGGCACTTTCACATCCATTGGATTCTCATCAGAGATGGAGACAAAGCAGGGATTACTCTTCTGTTTTACAGACTAGAGTCCTGAGGCAGAGAAAAGTCAACAGGCTCATCAAGGACCTCACTGCTCACAGGGGATGAAGCTGGGACCAGCGCTTGGCCTGGCTCCCAGCCACCTCAGGGCCTTACCACTCAATTCCACATGGTTCTGACTTCCAGCCCACCGTGTACCTGTCCTTCCCTTCCAGATTTATGAAAACTCTGTGCACACATGACTCCTCCAGCAACCCGGAGTTTGAGAATGGGACAACCTCAACCGGTAAATTTCCTTACAGCTGTAAGATCCTGCTCCTTTCCCTCTCACCAGGTGCTGGTGGGGGGGGGGGGCAGGGGGTCCCCAAAACCCTAACACTACATAGTACCGTTTAACGTAAAACTGTCATTTTGTTTAGCCATTCTAAGTTCAAATCCCAGCTGGGCCAATCACTAGCTATGGTGACTCTGGGTTTTCTCCTCTGTAAAAGGGTCTCCTAATTCCTTCAGTGCTAGGTGACCGAGAGGACTGCTCTCATATGTGCAGAGTGCCCAGCACCAGGCATGGGATGCACACTCTCAATGGCAGTCACAACCATGATGACAGGCACTGTTAATGCTCAGGGTAAAGCGTGACGTCCGGAAGCAGGAATTCTGTTTCCTTTATCTGTGCACCTCCCTACCCCCAGTGCAAGTAATATATGCTCAATAAATATTTATTGAAGAATGAAGACATTATCACCAAAGCAACTCTCTCTTCGTCCCAGCTTTCTGCTGTATTTCATAACCCATTTTGCAGCTTGGGGGCTAGAGGCACTGCACAGGGACGGTAGAGCCAGAAGGCATGAGTTCTGGAAGTTGCCCTCCCATCTGCACGGGGTAGGCATGCCTCCCATAGCAGTGATGAGGGCCGTGTTCTGGGAACCCTGAATGTAATCCTGTTGACTCAGAGGCATAAATAATGCACTAATGTTCTCTCTTTGCCACCCTGCCACACTAAAAATAGTAGCCTCTACCCTTTCAGGGATTCCAAAGGGAATCAGGCAGGACACCAAGATAGGGACAAGCAGGGAAAAAGGTGTCACCAGGCTGTGGAATGGTCACATGCCCTCCCTCCAAGCCCATTTTTCCAACCCCCTGAATCAGAGGATCCCAGGACCCTAGAGGTCAGAGGTGAAAGTGCTCTTAGAGACCCGTGGTCAGGGTTCTCAAGGGCTAAAGGAGAGGCCTGAAGAGATAGGGCACCAGGACCCCAACTCTCTTCCACCAGAACTCTTTTACCTTTTGTTCTTCCCCACTGATGCCCATCCTAATAAAAGCATGTACCTCCAACCCACCCCTCCCCACTCCTTATCCTCCCTACTCATGTGCTGAATTAATATAGAGTGGGTGGTTCCCCTCTTATGTGATTTATATATAAAGCTTTGGAAAGGGAGGAATGTCCTATAGCTTTTCATTGATTTTTTCCTTTTAAAAGTCTAAAAATGACTGGCCTAGAGCAGTGGTTTTCAAACTTCAAAGCATACAGGAATTACTAAATTCCTATATTTAGTAATATAAATATTAAATATAGGAATTTATTTCCTATAAATTGTTATAGGAAATAATTGTTAAAATGCAGATTCTGATCCAGTAGATCTGGGATGAGGCCTGAGATTCTGCATTCCCAACAAGCTTCCAGGTGATGCTGATACTACGGGGAGTGGAAGAACTAGAGCAGTTCCCTATAATACAGATGGGGAAACCAAGACTCAGAGAGGCAAAGAGACGTATCCAAGAGCATAGAGCAGAGCTGGGCTCAAAACACAGCTTTCTAGTTCCTGGGGGGTTTGGGGGTAGAATAGAGGTACCTGAAGGGGGGCAGGGGACAGGGACAGGCCTTTACTTCAGCCAAAAGCTGAACCTCCAGGGGTCTACAGGTTCCCCCAAGATAAAAGGGGTTATACATTACCACAATAAAACTTTTTTAAAATGAATTCATCTGAACAGAGGTGACTACAGCCCCTGTCCAAAAACACGCCTTGCACCAGCCTGCTTCTGAGGCCTGATAAATCATATAACCCTCCTGGAAGTCAAGATGCTCCAGGTGGCTATTAAAATGCAAACAAGATCCAGGAAGAGGAAGAGATGGCCCTATCTGCTCTGCATTCAGACATTACATGAAGTGCCTGGGGACACATGGTGGGGCCCTTTGGCAGCACCATTAGAGGCAAGACCAGCCTCCCAGACCAGCATGAAAAACTACCCCTCCATCCTAGGATCGGCCTCAGCCCCCTGCATAGGCTCCAGGCCCTGTGGGACTGGCCCTGCCACCCTGCCGCCTCCCTGCATAGTGCTTCACCCTCCCACTCTACACTCCAGCCCTGCCAGCTCTCCTGCAAGGGGCCAGCATGTTCTCTCCCCAGGGTCTTTGCATTTGCTGCCCTTTCTGCCTAGAAGCTTTTCTTCCACCATGCCTTCCATCGCCTGCCCCTTCAAGTCTGTTTACAGGTCTCAGGGAGGCCTTCACTGCCCTCAGAGGTCACATTCTCCTGCCACAGTAACCCCTACCTCCAAACTCCTGCTATATTTGCAATTCCATCATTATTATTTTTTAATATCAGCCTGCCCTGCCTGATGGTAAGCAGCCTCCACAGGGCAGAGACCTTGGCTGCCAGTTCCTCTGCTCTGTCCACGTCCCAGGAAACATTTGTTGACTGAATGGAAGAATAAATGAATAAAAACACTGCTCCCGTCACTATTAAACCTTCAATCTTCATGGTTCCATGTGACCTCATTCACCCTCAAGAAGTGGTACAGGACTGAGATGTGCAAGTTTTCTAGTACACGCCTCTGCTCAGTACTAACCGGCTGCTAACTCAGCTGTACTAACTCACTCGGGCAGTTCCTGTCCCCAGGGTCAGCCCACCCTCCCAGCGGTGCGGCTCACCCAGCTTGCCCCTTCCTGCCCCACTATGGAGACAGCCCCTCCTGTTGGGCCCAGGTATTTCATGAATACTGAGCTCTTCCACACCCTGGATCCCCTAGCCCATTTCACAGCAGCTCAGACCTGAAGGCTGAGACTCACAGGAAGCAAATGATTTGCCCAAGTATCATCCTGATACTCTCTGAGCAGGGCCTCCAGCACTGTTTATGAGGTCTAAATGAGAGACAGAGTCTCGGAAAGGCTATGAAAGCTATAAAGAGCTTCAACTGATGGAATTGCTCTCTCCATTTTTGAGGCCCAGAGAGGGAAAGGGGCTCATTCAAGCTCACACAGCTAGTATGTGGTGAAGCCAGAACCTCTGGCACAGCTTAAAGCCACCAGCAGGCCCATCCAAGCTCAATGAGGGCACCATCTGCCTGGAGCCTGGGCAGGGGTGGAGGAGGGAGAGAGGAAGGTGGCTGGGGATCATTTAGCCTCCGGCAAGGAGCCAAGGTGGAATGGGCGGGGCCCCAGCGGGAGCCCTAAGTGGGGCCTGGCAGCTGGGCATGGGGGAGCCAACTGGCAGAGGCTGGGTGGTGGCATGTTTGTTCCCCATGCGCATGACAGTCTATTTTTTAATCAGCATCCTCCCAACCCCCAACTCTGTGCACTCTCCCAAAGGGCCCGATATCAGGAATCATGTCCTGGCTGAGGCAAAGGCCACCTTGGGGGATCAGTGGGACTGTCCCCAATGTCCTGTCTCCCCAAAGAGCCCATGGGTACTGATCAGCCCAGAAAACAGGACAGGAGGCCTGGGAGGGAGGGGAAAGAACCCAGTGACATGAAAAGAAGGCCTAGCAGAGGAAAATTGGGCCTCCCTCCTGCTTGAGTGACCTTGGCCTCGGTTTCCCTCACCTGGTCTCAGCTTCCCCCGCTTGAACAATGATGGGGATGTGCCAGACTGCATGGGCATTCGTTACAACTCAGGCGCTCGGGATCCACTCGAGTTCCCTGACCCTGACATCGCCCACTCAACAGACCCACGACACTCCCAGAGAACACTTGATCCTCCCTGACCTACTCCCAAGGGAAGATGGGAAGAGAAAAGAGGCTGAATTGGCTCAAGGGCCAACCTCACAGTCTGGATCCCAGACCCAGGGAGGCTCCTCCTTCCAGGAGCTGAGGCACAGGGAGGATGAGATTCAAGGAGGAATGCTGTATGTTCTTGGGCAAGTGGCTTGGCACCTCTGAGCCTCTAAGCATTCCATCTGAAGCAGGAGAGGCTGTGTTGTGCAGAAGTAAGTGCACTGGCTTTGGGCAGACTGCCTGGGTTTGAATCTGGCCACTAGCCAGCTGAGTGACCTTGGGAAACTCATTTAAGTCGTCTGTGCCTCAGTTTCCTCATCTGTGCAATGTTGATAATAATAGTATTTACTTCATAGATTTGTTGACATGTAAGGAACTTAGTAGCATCGCTGGCTGGCACACAGTAAGTAAAAATAAATGTTAATTGTTTCTCAAGGATTTTTAACTATTGAGCACACTTATCTTCGTCTCCAAGAAATTATTCTGGAAGATTGGATGCCAAGGTCTCAGGTTCATATCGCCCAACTGGCTGAGTCTGACCTACTACTCCCACACTCTGTCCAGCCGAGCAGTGGGCATAGTCTGATCGGTCTGGGCACCCTGAGAGGCCCTGACACATGGGGTCTGAGTCATTGATAAGAACAAGGTGGGATCCGGTGTTTGGTTCCTTGGTTCCCGCATGCCATCTTCCAGGCAGCCCAGGGAATCATCCCTCCCCTCCCCATCTCAGCCAAGCAGTCCCTGACCCCAAGGTCGGCCTACTCTCCCAGCTGCGGGGCTCGCCCAGCCTACCACTTTCTGCCCCATTACAGAGACAGCCCCTCCTGCTGGCCCCAGGTATGTGCTATCTACTGCACTCTTTCCCACCCTGGATCCTCTAGCCCATTTCATAGCAGCTCAGAACTAAGCCTGAGGCTCATAGGAAGCAAATGATTCGCCCAAGATCACCAGCAAGTTAGCTAGGACTGGAGGGTCAAGCATGCCTTCAGTCCCTTCCCCACTGGGCTTGTGCCTATACTTTCACCATCTAGGTTTCTGGCAAAGCATCAAAAAGTAGTTTATACTGAGATATGACAAGTCTTGAGTGAGATTCCTTCACTTCAAGGGCTTGTATTGTAAAAGGATCGAAACAATGCTATTAATAAATAACAGCTTTTTTTTTTTTTTAGCATTTATCATCATCTCATTTAGTTTTCCTATCAACCATACAAGATAGGGATCTATTATGGGATCTATTTTTATATCTCCTTTATAGATGAGGAAACAAAGGTCCAGAGAGGTTATATAAAATGCTTAAGATCTTACAGGTGGCCAGGAGATGAACCCAAAAGTCCAACACAGAACATGCATATTAAGTACTCAGGAAGCAGACTCAATTTTGTCCACGTGCAGCAGCTCTAAGAGGCTGGGCAGGGTAGGGCAGGGTCAGCACAGTGCTATACTATACTGCCTCATCAAGTGGAAAAGATGAAGCTAGGATGGTGGAATTTCAGGCAGCAGCCAGTTGGTAAAGATTTCATTCCCGGAGAGAGGGCCTTTGTAAAGCCTTTGGAATTACAGGGCCTGGAGGCTGCCCCCATGTTGACTCCTCCTCTGGTCACACTGGGTAGCAATTGAGCCCCAATGTTCAGGGACTGTGCACAAAGGACTCTTTGCTCACACACACACCAGAGTAACTCAGCACAGCCGCTGGGCAGACAGGCTCAGCTACCCCTCTTCCCAGATCCCAGGCTCCCTTGAGTCAGCAGCCTGAAACCCCCAGGGATGAAGGTATTTTCACAACGTACAGCCAGGGCTCCTCCCCACCCCCAGTTTAGATCATTACCATCCTTGGAACACTCTTCCTCCCAACCAAATCTCTCCTGTTATTCTAGGTCATAGCTGCTGTCATGCCTCCTCCAGGAAGTCAGCCTTGACCACTCCTTCAAATAATATTCTGGTCTCCACTCCATTTCACTCCACTTCTCTTCTGAGAGAAGCCTCTCAAACTACCAACTCAAAGTAGCCCCTCTAACTGTTCTCCACCTTAGCAGCATGACTTTTTATTTCCATATCATTTTTATTTATCTGAAATTATCTTGCTGACTTATTTGATTCCTTGTTTCTTGTCTGTCTCCCCAGTTAGAACATAAGCTCCTTGAGGCTAGGACCTGTTTTATTCACCACTGTGACTCCACTGCCTAACCCCTCTCCTGCTCCCTGCCCTGCTCCCCATTGCCACCCAGGGATACTGAGGTCCATAGAAGGCAAGGGAGTCACCAAGACCACACAACAAGTGAGTGGTGGCAGAGGTGCCCCTGTCCCACCCCTGGCAGTTCATCTGTTGGCCTACCCTGCCTCACTATGATAAGGGCCAGAGACTGAGGTCCTTGCCAACAGTGCTGCGTCCACTTCCCCAGGGGCCTGCGGCGCCCCAGTCTGGGAAGCTCTACCGGCTTCCCCCTCAGTCCCTCCCTTCCTGGCATCACTGGCTCCTATGAGCTCATGTCTGGAAGCCTGGGAGCTGCCCTCAAGGAAAAGGTGCCTCCCAGGCCAGGTCCCAAGGCTGCCCAGAGGTATGCCCTAGAGGGCAGCCCGGGCAGGTGGAGGGTAGAAGGGAGGGACTGTGCTGACCCCTGCCCAGCCCCAAATCCCAGAGATGTGAAGGCACCTTAGGGAGACTGATGTCAACCACAGAGATGGGTAAGGCCGGGGACAGAGAGGAGATGGAGTGAAAGTCTCTCTAGTGCTTCTCCTGTCTCTCCAGAGGGCACAATTGCCACTTGTGACCTCTTCTACTTACCTGGGAGCTGCTCTTATCCAGGGAAAGGGGATTCTGCTACCTTTCACTCACAGAACCACCATGGGCAAATCTCTTCCTCTCCTGAGCCTCAGTTTCCTCAACTGTAAAATTCGGGGATTGAATAAAATGCTAACTGAAGAGGCTAGGGATCAGCCAGGGACCCAGAACTTGAATGCTAAAGATTCATTATTTTTGTTTTGCTTTTTAACACCTTAGGGGAAGAGGGGTTGAGAAGTGCAATGCAGTTGGGGGGGGGGGGGGGGGGGGGGGAGGAGTTAACAGTCTTGTTTTGACCATGTAAATGTTTAGATGTTGATTCCATCGACAGTTTGGTTTAGGGAATGGGAGGGAAGGTGGAGCTAGCCAGCCCCACAGCCTGAAAAGTAGGGTCTGAGAATCAGGGTGGCATAGCTGCCAACAGTTACCTGGGAGAGGTTTTGTGCATGTCTAACTATAGTGATCCCAGTTCAACACCCTTCTTGTACAATGGGGAAACTGAAGATCACAGAAGGAAAGGTACCAAGCCAAGATCTCATAAGGAGACAGTGGCAGGGAACCCCCGCCCTCTTCCCTCCAAATTGAGATAATTTGGTAAGTAGTGGGGGGAGGAGAACATCAGTTGCAGCTTGTGGTTCTGCCCCCAAAATGGGGTGGGTTTAATACCAAGGCAGACTGGTATTAGCAAGCCTTCCAGCCCATTGACCCAGCATCCTCTAGGTCCCCAGATCGTCATATCTCACCCTTCACCTTCTAACATGCTAGGAGGTACAGCACCTCCATCTGCCCCTACAAGCCACCGTCAGTGCTGCTGCCCCCAATGGAGTTGCTCCAACTGGGCCACCCTGCCACCCCTCTCATTGGGAGCCAGAGAGGGCAAGGGACTTGCCGAGGTCGCACAGCAACTTGGTTTATTGCAGTGTCACCTACTACTGCCCATAAGTGGGGTAGGAGGTGAGGAATAGGGGAATAGGAGGGTCCTTGCCTCCATCTAAATTAAGTCTATAAAGTGGGGTGAGGAAAAGAGTCCTCCCAGAGGCCTGCCGTGGTTGTAGATGGAGCCCCCAGATTTCACAGTGTAGTCATTAGAAAGGAGCCCCACCCTCTGTTGGCTACCTGGGCCAGTTACTTCCCCTTTTGGGCCTCAATTCCCTCCTTGGCAAATGGGGTAATAGTAGAAGTGTTGTGAGAATTTGATGCAGAGCGGTAGGACAGCTCTCCCGCTTCCCACAGGCGCTCAGGAAGGGCCGCGGCTTTCCCAGGTGGGGCTTGGACCGGGTGGTCCCCGCGGCGCGACGGTTCGGCCGCCCCGTGTGCCCCGCCCGCATACCAGCCCGCGGCACCGGGTCACCCCGCCCGCGGGGAGGGGGCGGCGCGGGCCCAGCACACGCCGTTCCCGCTGCTCCACAGGCGCCCATGTTGGTCAACCCCAGGCAGAGTCCAAACCGCGGCTTCTCTGGGTCCAGCCCGGACCGACCTTTCTCAGAGCGGACTGGGGGGGGGGGCTCAGACCGCGGGCTGATGCCCACCCGTGGGCCCGGGGCTGGCCCCGGCTCCCGATCCGTTTGCAGGGAGGGGAACGAGGGCTGGAGCCCCCAATCAGCCTCGGGGAGTTGCTTCCCAGAGTCGGGGCGTTCTCCGGCTCCCGAGCTGCTCCAGAGCTTCGAGATCCCTCCAGCACCCCCACCCCCAGCCCCACCGAACAGACGGGGAAACTGAGGCCTGAGGTGTAGCAGCGACTTGGCCAAGGTCATCTCGCGTGCGGGGGCCCTGGAGCCCAGATGTGCCACTTCCTGGGCTGGATGGCTCAGGGGCCGGCGCAGGTGGGAAGGGGTCAAGCTCGGCCGGCGCGCGCACCCGAGGGGCCAGCACCCCTCACTCACCTCCAGCCGCCGCGAGCCGTGCCCGAGCTCCCCGGCTTCGCCGCCTCAGCGCACCTGACAGCGTCTGTCAGCGCGCGCTGCCCAGCGACCCCTGCGACCCCTGCCCCGCGCCGGCCGTCCCCAGCTCGCCGCCGCCGCGGCCGCCTCGCCCGCTGCCAGGGGACCCTGAGCAGCAAGCGCTGGGCTGGCTGGCGAGCCGCCCTCCTGCCGCCCGCTCCCCCGGGCCCTAGCGCCGCCCTGCCCCGCCCCGCCCAGCTCTGGGGAGTGGAGAGGTGGGGGTTGTGACTCCCTCCCCCATGAGCTATGCCTCCTGTGTCAAGGCGTCCCCCTCTCCCTTTTCCCTCTCGTTTACTCTCCTCTCTGCTGCCTAGGTATCTGCCTTAGCTTCCTAGTCACTTTCTGTACCTCTTGGTCTGTCAGTCTGTCCCTCAACACTTCTGTTTTCTATCTCACCGAGTTTCTTTTTTCTATCTTCCCTTTTCTCTATCCGTCCTACAACCTCCCCTCATCCCCCATTTTAAATCTTTTTCTCTGGTGACTCTGCTTTCATAACTCACCATTCCTACCAGCTTCCTTTCAGACCCAGAGGCAGGTGGCTGACCATCAGGGACCCCCCCTCATCAGGCCCATTTTGCCCTTTCTTCTGAGACCCAGTAACTAGAATAACTGTCTCCATTGGTAGGACTGGGGCAAATGAGGAGTGAGAAAGGCTGCCACCTGCCTTCCCCCAGCTCTCCACCCCCACCCCGGCCTGCCACAGTCCCCTGACAAGCAGTGGCTCAGCACCTGCAAGGGCCTGGATGCCCTTTGGTCTCTCCTGGGCTTCAGTTCCCATGTGTGAACTGTCATTCAGATTGAGCTCAGCTGAGCCCTATGGCAGCATCAGGGTACATCAGGATCACAATAAGAGGATATTGTTAAAGACCCAGATTCTCAGCCTAACACACATCTTACACACACACACACACACACACACAACAATTTTGAGGCAGAACCACACTTGATAAAATATTGGCCTGGGTTTTCACCAAAGTTTCCCTGGGTTCTTTCTGAGTACCCCACCCCTTCAGCCAGGGTGGTTCCACTTTCATCTGTCTCATATATCAAGGTTCTGTGTTTAGATTTCTGCTAAAGAAAGTTAAAAATGCACTGACATAAGCCCACCCCACCCAAGGTTCTTTGAAATGCAGAGCTGTAGGTGGCCTGGGTTTGGGATGTCCCCTGTCCCTAGTGGGCTGGCTCAGAGTGTGGGAGGTCAGGTGACAGAGGGGACAAACCTGCCCTGCCACTCCCACCCCTCAACACCAGAACCCCTGACGTCATGGGCTGCAAGAGCATTCCTCTGAATCTGTGACTGCTCTTTTCCTGTTGTGCTCTGGCTGTCATGGGGTGGGGAGGGCAGAGTGGGGGGCCTGGGGATTGGCACTGGGCAGGTTATTGCCTACCCTACAAGTGCAAGTGCTAGGAAAGTGGCTGCAGCCAGCCTGTGGGAAACCAGGAAACAAACTGTGTGGGTGAGAGGGAAAGAGAGAGAGAGAGGCTGGGATTACTGTGTGGGTGGGTATGAAAGAGAAGGAGATGGGGAAAAGGAAGGAGAGCAAGTGGTTCCATCTGTACGTAGGTGTGTGACAGTGGGTGCACAAGAGTGGATATGCCTGTAGGAGAGAATGTGTGCATGCAAAAGAGATCTCAAAGTGTAGGTGTTTGAGCAAAGGAAAATGGAGAAAAGAACATGCTTTTAACCTGCATCTATGGGAGGGATGTGTGTGTGTTTGTATGAGAAAGCATGTATATGTCCGCTTATATATTCTCAGGTGGGAATATAGCTATGCAAATGTGCAACCTGAATCTGCATGTGAAAGTTAGGTGTGCGCAGTGAGAGGAGGCCTGCAGGATGGTGAGTGTGTGCCAGTGTATGCCCATGCATGAATATGTGGGTGCCTGAGGGCATGTGCATGTGTACACGTGTGAGCATTCTCCCAGGAACATGGTGCTGGCATGTGTGTGTGTAACCTGTGGTGTGTGTGAGTGCACTTGTGAAGTATCTGTTAACCTGTGACAGTGCTCCTACACTTTCACCCTCCTGTTAGGGTCACCGTGGTGTGGGGAGCATGGGGGAGGGTGGAGGTGGCTTCCTGCCCAGCCTCCGTTCTGTGTGGCCTCTCTCCCACAGGCCTGTGGCCCAGTGACCACTGTCAGCTCTTTCAACACAGGTTCCATTGTCTCAACAGGACCAATAGGGCCAGGGTCAAGGCTCCTGTGACAACCCAGATTCACTCACCACGCCCTCCCCAGAGGCTTAGAATAGGATCTACTAGAGCTGGAAAGGCCTCCAAATCTTCCAGATACTCCTACTTCCAATAACAAATGGCCTGAAGAGGCAGGAAAGTAGGTCTCCCAAAGCCACCAAGCCAAGGAGAGCCTGGATCCCAGGTGTACCAGAGCATACCCAAGGGGGAGAGAATGTACTAGGTAGAATCCCTTGCCATCCCCCAAAGCCTGGACAACCTTTTGCCAGCCCCAGGTGGGTGGAAGAACACAGGCTGCTGCCTCGTCTCCATGGAGACTGAGGCAGCACACAGGGTGGTTAAGCATGGGCTCAGACCGCCCAGGGTTCAAATCCAAGCTTCTCCACCTGATCGGCTGTGAGACTTTGACAAGGCACTGCTTATGCTCCTTAGGCCTTGGTTCCCTCATCCGAAAAACAGAGATAAAAAAAAGTGTGAACTCTATGGAGCTTGTTTAGAGGAGGAAATGTAGTAATCTATATAAAGCACAGTGCCTGGCAGCCGAACTGGGAGGCAGAAGCCCAGGTTCCAGCCCCAGCTTTGCACCAGCTCACTGGGTGGCCTTAGACAAGTCATTTGCCATCTCTGGGCTTTATAGTCTCCATCTGTACAATGAGTCCTGCCAATTACGACCAGCTGAGACTCTGTAGAGAGGACAGCTGCTGCACGGGGGCTCTTTTTGTGAGCTGTGGACTAAGGCACGCTGCTGAGGCTGGATCGTGAGCCTGATGTTATGTTTCCTTCCCACAGATATTCTCCCAAGATGGCAACAGCTGATGGTAGGAACTGAGCAGCAGACTTCTGCCCGCCTCACTTCTTCGGACCCCTACCACTCAAGCCTGCCAAGGACTCCGTTCTGCCCTGTCAGCTGGAACTCAGACCTGAGAAATGGCACTCTTGCCCTAAAATCAAGGCCTCTACAGTGCCCAAGGCAGAAGATGTTGTGACCTATACTTAAAAACTACCAGAAAGCACTCTAGAAAGGCAGGTATAATTGAGGAAGGATGGATGTAATTGTCTGAAGATGATTATAATCCTCTGGTAATAATGGGGGGAAGCTTTAAAAGGAAGCTCTAATCCCCTAATAACTTGGCAGCTCCACAGGCTTCTTCCCTCCAGATCTCCAGGCAGAGAGTAGGGACTCTGGCCACTCCCCTTCCCAAGGGAGCAGAAAGACCAGTGTGAGGTCTGACACAAGACCACCCAGATTTCTACTTTCTTTCTAAGACCCAGCTTCCTTCCTGCTTTCACCTCCAAGAAGTCCTTGCCTATTCCAGCCTTTGGAGGTCACACTTTCCCCCTCTGTCCCTAGAACTGGATGACCACCTGGATGGATGTTCAAGAAAGAAGTGGACCAGGCCGAGGTAAGCAGAACACAGCCATGGTTTCAGCTCTAACACTGGCTGTGTGACCTTGGGCAAGAGGCTTAAGTCTCTGAATCTCAGTTGCCTCACCTGGAAAATGGAGCGAATAATTCCTGCCCTGAAAGGCTATAGTAAGTTGATAAGAATGAGACTCTATTAAATGACCAGGCCCTGGATGAGATGCCAAAAGGGTTCATTAACAGCTAGTCCCTTCTCCAGGGCTTAGCTAGTCGACATCACATCCAGAACCAGCACTCATGTCTCCTTACCCCAGCCATGGGGTAGGGATTTTCGTTGACTCTGGTGCAAGGACCCACCTCCATCGTTCTCCTCCCTGGGGTCCTCCGAGGCACCGTCTTCCCGCCCCAGATGAATTGAAGGCCCCCTCCTGGTTCCCACCCAACTCCCCCATGACCCAGGCTGGGGGTGAATGGCGGCCATGGGAGGTGGTCAGAACCTGAGAGAATTCTTTTAGAGAGGACAGTGGGTGGGAACGGCTGGTCAGATGCCAGCCAGAGCCAGGGCGTCGGCTACGCCTGCAGAGAAATGAAGTGTTCCTTCAGTTTCCTGACGCATGAGCCCTCCCAGGACTGTGCCCCCCACCCCACCCGCGCGCCCCCAGGGTCTGCTGGCAGCAGCTCCCGCCCGAGCTGTACACGGCCCAGCTCACGTCCCCACCATCTGGACCCACTTCAGCGTTTCCATGGGCCCACCCGCTGGAGGTGGCTCAGCGTGGGTTTCCCTGTCCCGCCTGCTCCGCCTGCAGGAAAGTCATCATCATTCCTTCCTGCCGTGCGGAGCTTACCGAGCTTTCCCCTACGTGCCGCCCCGCTGCGGCCCGTGTGACGTAGGTCCTGCTTTTGTCATCCCTGACAGGTGGAAACTGAGGCCCAGGTGAGAAATGTGGGCCCCACTCAGCAACTCAACACTGGTCCACCTGGGCCTCAGTTTCCCCACCTGTAAAATTAAGAGGCTGGATTGCAGCAGAGGCTGAGTCTTTACCCCACACGCTCTGAGGGCGTTGGCCCCGACCGCTGCATTGAGCGCCACATGCCCGGCCAGGAGGCTGCTCAGTGAGGTTCTGCCCCATTGGGCGCTCAGGACTCCACGGTCATTTGTTACCACTAACGATTAAAGGGCAGATGAGAGGGAGAGATGTACTTTTTTTTTTTAACCGAGCGTGCTACGTGACCTTTTCTCACATGCCCTCTTTGGCAGAAAAAAGAGTGGGGTTAGATGGGATACAGCCGGAACTGCATGTAGCCCAGAGCCTGTCCTGTCTCTCCACAGCTGTTAGTCTGGGTATCCATGGGACTGAGATGGATTGTTATGCAGTGTGGGAAAATATGGTCAGGAAGTCCAGGGGAGAAGGGATGCGGGCTTACCTGGTCTCTGGACCACACTGGGCCCGGGGCCAGGGCTGGGGCTGCTGGCTGTGGTCACCTGCCAGGCTTTCATTGCACCCCAGTCCTGGCTGGCCCTGTCGTCATGCTGGGGGTCCCCCTGTGCCTCCCTGGGGCAGCTGGGTGGCTGGACTTCCAGGGCGCTGGGCAGAGCCTCTTGTGTGGCTCTGCAGGCCGAGGAGCCCCCTCTCCTGTTAGCCACTTCTTCGTCCTCCTCCAGGTCCATGAGCCCCGCCTCTCCCTGCAGGCCCTCCTCGCTGCCGCTCTCCTGGGCCTCCAGGGCCACACACCTGTAGTTCCCATCGGGGATCCCGAAGGTGCAGGAGATAGGCCTCCCTTCGCTGGACCTGAGGGGAGGGGGCGGGAGGTGGGGGCCCAGCATTGTGCTGCCTCCCCTCAGCGATGCAGAGAAGCTGGCTTCTGGGCCTCGGTCTAGAGCCCCTCTGTGTTCACTGTTCCTGCCCCTCTTAGGGCCTCCTCCAGCTCTCTTCAGTTTTGCAGGAGTGAAGTCAGGCTGGGAAGCAAGAGAAGCCCTTCCTGGGCTGGGTGGGGTGGTGGGCACCCGAGCCCTCCTTCTTAGCCTGTCTTTGCTCTGTGAGGCCCCTTTTCAAGGTGCTGTATCTGCATAGGGAGGAAAGAAACAGCACATGAGATGGCTGGTTGGATGTCCCCATCTGGATTTCTGAGACAGGGGTATCCATGACAACTGGCTGGGGTTTAGGGGTACAGGTCTCACATTTCCATGGGAAAGTGTTTCCCAAGCTTCAGTCTCAACATCCCAGATTTATGCCATATCCTTATGCCACCTGAAGCATTATTTACTTAGTATTTTTTCTTAAGTCAACTTTAAATAGCTTACTTGCATTACTTTAGACTTATCGTAAGTGATAATTGCAAGAAAACCACAAATATGCTATGCTAAGTAATTTCCCCCCTTAGTACACATTAAATAAATATCTAGTTCTTTAAAAATACTTATCTGGCACCTCCAAGAAAAAATTTTCTCACTTGTCTCCGGAGGCACGTACCACTTCCAGAATGGCAGAAACAGTGGGGCCGAAGGCATAAGACTGAGCGCTGGGACCCCCATGGAGAGGCTGTGGCGCCAAAAGGCGATGGTGTGGCCAGGTGCACAAGTACCCAGGCTCAGAGTGAGAATCCCAGCTCTGCCACCTGACTGGTGGTCCTCAAGTCACATGACCTCTCTGACTTTGGCTTCCCCCTCTGCAAAATGGGGATTGTGTTGCATTGAGGATCAAATAAGAAAATGTATGCACAGTTCTGAGACATCACTCAATACATGTTGGCTATTCATTTATTCCACAACATTTTTTTGAGTTCCTATTATATTTTTGGTTACATATTCAGATTATATTTCAGATATAGTGGGGGATAAAGAGGACATGATGCCCTGGCTCATAAAGCCTTAATATCTGGTAGGGGAAGCTGTGAATAGATTACAAGAACAATAATAATAATAGTGTTCTTATTTATAAGTGTTAATGATGATAATCCAAGAGAGAGATGACGGCAGGCTCCTATAAGGGATGGTGAGGAAGGATGGATGGGCGAGGTACTTGGGCGGCAGAATTGGCAGCGCTGGGAGACAGATGGAGAGTGGGTGTGTAGGAAGAGGGAGGAGTCTAGAATGCAGCCCAGGTTCGAGGCTCTGGTGACAGAGTGATTTTCTTAATAGAGACCAGGAATAAATGGGAAAGAGCAGGTGTTTAGGGGAGCAGGGAGATGGGTTAGATTTTGGATTTCTGGGGGAGATGAGAAGTGGGTAGTTCCACATGGGAGCCTGAAGGACAAGGGAGAGTTCCAGGCTGGGAACAAAAGTTTGGAAATCATCATCTGTGGAGGCACAGAGTGGAAGTTGAGGCAATCACCCCCTCCCCAGGATGGGCAAGTGGAGCCCAAGTCAGGGCCAATGGCCTATTATGCTTAGAAAGAAACCTTGGCATGAACGGGTTTGGGTTAAAGGCATGATTCTGCCATTGCTTAGCTATGTGAACTGGGCAAGTCCCTCTACCTCTCTTTACAAAATGGGACGAGACCCCCCGAACCCCCACTGGCTGCCCCATGGGCCTTGAGAACCCAGTAAACTGCGAGGGTCTGGGGATATGGGTGACCTGAGGTCCCAGACTGACCTCAGCTGCTATTGTTTTTGACCTGGAGACCACGACTCCACCCCCAGGCAGGGGCCCAGGACCCCGAACCCAGCCGGGTCAAGGCCTTGGCTCCAAGCTGGAGCTGTGCCAGGAGGTTCTCACAGGCAAGTGGAGAAGGAGATAAGCGTGTTACCAGGCCCTAGGGCAGATCTGAGCCAACCAGGGGAAAGGCAAACAAGCCTCAGGATCAGAAAGATAAACAGGCACCTGTCGTAATAGCCTCAGCTATGACAGCTTCAGCTGTAGGACAATAAGGGAAAGGAAGCCCAAGCTCTGCCTGGGAGAAGAACGAAGCTCACATATTGAGCACCTTTACCTGCTGGGGTCATTCACTTAGGTTATTGCAATAAATCTCACTGCAGTCCTGTGGGAGAGCTGCTATTGTTAAAATCATTCCATTTCAGAGGTGAGGAAATTGAGGCTCAGCCGGATGAAATGACTTCTTGCTTAAGTCAACACAGGTAGTAAGCGTCAGGCAGGAATTTGAACCCACCTTTAACACCTTGGCCATGATGGGGGTCTAGAGAAATAGAAGAGATGGTTCCAGGACATGTCCCTCTCCAGGGCCTCCTCCCTCACCAGCTGCTGTCTGAGACTTCTCCCCCAAGCATTTCAAAGCATCTTAGAATCTCAAGAGGGTTGGTGGAATTCTGAGGAGAACTGCCTGGCCCTCACTGGCAGTGTGACCATGGGCAGGTGCCTTCTGCATTCTGGAGTCAGTTTCCCCCAGGGCACCGTGGCTGGGTTGAGCCAGATGATGCTGGAGGGTCCATCCTTCCCTGGCATTGCAGGATCCTATGGTTCTGAGCACTGGGAGCCACCCCCCACACTGCAACCACCAGAGAGCCAGATGGCAGGAGGCAGGAGTGGGTGTGGGAAGGGGGCAGGGCTCCCTGTGACTCCTTGCATCCCCACAGGGGCTTCGCCTCGCTCTTTCCCTGCTTCTGTTTTGCTGTATTTGACGGTGGCCACGGTTTCCAGGAAAGAAGAGAGAGGCGGAAAAGTTAACTTTCCGCCACCCACACAAATATTTTTGGCCGGCGTGGTCTCGGTGCTGCCAAGCCGGGAGGGAGGGGTTGGCAGGAGCACTCCAATCCAAGGTTGCCTCTCTAGGAGGTACTGACTCCCCACACCGCCAGGCGCTTGGGCAGGCCCCGCGCAGGCCTGACCCCTGAACACCCACCCCTGCCCAGGAGCTGGGGGGTTGGGACCCATAGCAATGATGGCAGCTGCTGCTTGCTGAGCCGCTGCCGGTACATGCTGGTCCAAGCCCTTTGCCCAACAGTCCTGGGAGGTAGGCCGGAAAGAGCGGTTTACCAATGAAGAAACTGAAGCATAGAGAGGTAAAGTATAGTATCCAAAGTAGTGCAGGCGGTGAGTGGTAAAGTAAGCATTTGAACTCAGCCTGTTGGGGTCTGTGCTCTTCCCACTGCTCCCGGTGGCCTCAGACTCTGACTCCAGGGTCATTTGAATTTGCTGAGCTCAAATCACAGTGGTTCCATCTGTGTGGGAAGAGCTCTGCTGTGGACAGGAGATGGCCCCCTCCAGCCTCAGCAGAAATATGGAGGAACATCCTAAAAAGTTCTAATTCCATCTCTCCCAAATCTGTACTTCTCATCCTGCTACAAGGCACGAGAACACCTGAGCTTCAGGAAGTCCAGGCCGATAGAATCCATGGAACCCATGTCCTCATCTCTAAGAGGAAAACTGAGCCCAGAGAGGGGGCCTCAGACTTCTCCAGGGCTGCAGAGCAGGTTGGAGGCCCTGGGACCCAGCTACCCAGATGCTCCATCTGTAGTTCTTCCTATAAGCCCCGCTCCCCCTGAGGGGTCAGCCTCACCTGCTCCCATCCAAGCACGCCCCCCAGAACCAAAGTCCCAAGCTAAGCATCATTTACTCTATGGACCTGCAAGACATCCCAAGAGCTCCTTCTGTTATTGGCTTCTGCAATGGATGGACTCTAGGGAGGTGACATTGGGACTCTTGTGTCCCTCCTTCTGTCCCTCTGTGGAGTCGGAAAGGCATTAACTTTGGAATCAGATATGAGTTCAAATTCTGACTCCACTACTCAGTGACTTTCTGATCCAAGGCAAGCCTTCCTCTTTCAGAGCTTCAGTTTCCCTGTGCACAAAACAGGGGGAAAATACAGTCCCTACTTCACAGTGTTGTTCATTGAAAAAATTTAGGTTCACTGGTTCATTTGGCAGGTACTGGGAGCGCATTGCTGTGCTGGTCCCCAGTGGGACGCTGGGGCCGCTTGGTGAGCCTGATGTTCAGGTCCCTGAGTGCTTGGTGCACACAGACTGGGGGAGTGCAAAGCACAGCCCAGCCTCTCCATCTTTCCCCATCAGCAGCAGTGCCTCCACAGGCCAAAAGAGCCTCAGAGGAAGGAAAAGGAAGTGAGGGATACTGGGTGTCTAGGGATACTGGGTATCAGGGCTTAAACAGGTGCATTGTACCTGTACATTCGTATGTTAGCATTATTTCTTTAAGAGGATCTGTTTCTGAAGTCATTAAATTGGCAAAGCTTAGAATTAGCAAATTCTCAGGGAGAAACACCTGACATCCTTGTACCAGGATCAAGGCATGGAGTCCTTGTTTTTATTCTCTCAGTGATTCATTGAGTCTTGCTGGAGAATCCTAGGATGTGATTCTATAGTTTGAAGTAGGTGAGAGAGGAAAGACCCAAATAAGATTAGACCCTCATTCCTCAGAAGGCCCTTCTGCTCCCTACCTGGAGAAACCTCCCTACATGGCCTCCCTACCTGTAGTATCTCCCAATCTCCATCCTATACAGGTTCTGATGCATTCTTCTAAAGTGTGGCTCTGAATGTGCCACTCATCTGCTCAAGAACAATCCATGGCTCCCCATTGCTCACAAGGTAAAGAAAAGTCGTGAACAAAGGGCAAAAGAGATTCCAAGGTGGATCCCGTATTCTTGGCTGAAGGGAATGATGGTGCTTCAGCTAGATTTGAAGGACGTTGACAAGAAGAGCTGGGGATTCTGGTGGATGAAGGCACTTCAGTCCAAGTGAAGAGAGAAGGCAGGACCATTTGGGGATGAATCTGGGGAATCCTGTAGGATTGTGTGGAGAGCATGCGTGGAGGGGCGGAGGGAGGCGGCACAGGGAGAGAAGGTGGCCAGGTTGTGACCAGCTTCAATGATCTGGACTCTCTCCTGGTGGGCAAAAAGACGAGATGGGGGTGGCCCTGTAGGATTGGGGGTACACTGCAAAGTCTGGCTCTGGGGGGAGGGGCTCGAGGCAGCAAGGCTAGAGCAGAGAGCAGGAGACTGAAACGAGGCCTGGCATGCAGGGATCCCCCCGAGTGGAGCATTTTGGGGCTATTTGCTCGGCACCTGGCACAGTGCCAGACGCATAATAACAAGACCAATGATGATAGCTAATATTTATGAAGTGTTTACTGTGTCAGGTGTTATTCCAGACATTTGGCTTGCATTAAGTCATTTGATCCTCATCACAACCCTATAAGGAAGGTGCTATTATTATCTCCATTTTATAGATAAGGAAACGGCACTTACATAACTTGCCAAGCTCCACTATAAGTGGCTGAGTCAGGGTTCAAGCCCTGGTAATCTAGTTCCAAATATTGCTTTTATCCATAAGGCATGACTAGCCCAGTATTATAAATAGTTGCTGAAAGAATGAACGAGGGGGAAGAATGGAAGGGAGGGAACTGGAAGAGAGAAGGGAACAGAGGGAGGAAGGGAAGAAATTGTCTCTAATGCCTGGTGCAGGACCTGGCACATGGTAGGCACTGGACAGATATTTCTCGTGTGAAAGAAGAGTGAGGTGTGACATAGAGATTAATTGTAGGTATAGCCTAGGGGTGAGAAAGGGGAAAGTATAACTTAGAAGACGTCCCAGTGGCTCGGGTGTCCACCTGCCTGTCCCACCCTTCCCCTCATTCCCTCCCACCCCCTGGGGAAAAAGGAGCCAGTGCTGGGTGGGCTGGGATGTGGAGCTGAGGGGGCTCTGGGAGCATCAGCAAACCATCCTTTGGCAAGAGGTAGCTTGGAGGGACTGGGAAAAGCTCTCCAAGCTGGGCAAGCAGGGGCGGTCTCTGGAGAGATGAGTCTCAGCCAGGCGTCAGTTCAGCCTCATGACAGCTGGGTAATTTTGGACTAGTCACTTCATCTCACCGAATTGCAGTTACCTTCTCAGTAAAATAGAGAACAGGTCATCCATTTATTCATCCACTCATTTAACATGTATTCGCTGAAGGCCTGCTGTATGCTATTCGCTATTCTAGGCGCTGGCACTACACGGTGAGCAAATGAGAAGGAAATCCTGCCTATGTGGAGCTCACACGTTAGCTGGGGTGCACAGAAAAACAAATAAGACAGCATGTCCGATGGTGACAGTGCGATGGAAAAATAATTAAGCAGGCAAAGGGCCTAGGGAGTGTTATGTTCATTATGATAGAGCAAAGAGTGCTAGTAATGTGGAAAACCTTGAAGGATGCCGTTCTACTCTCCATCTGGCATATGTATTTCAAGTTCACAATTATGTGAAAATCTCATATGCAATTGTAAAATACATAAAATCAACGTTAGGTGGCAAACTCAGGAATAGGAGCCCTGCACGCCCATGGGAGATATAGTCCTTGGGCTGATACTCTGATTATTTACCATTTTAGAACTTTTTTGTTCCACTGTGACTGTGTCCTCCATTTTAGGAATATTTTTTGTAACCCTGCATATAAAAATATGATTTCACGATGAATATGCAACTATGTGATGATACTGTGAATCACTGATTATATATGTAGAACAGAATGATCATATGTTAAGAATGTTTGTGTTTGTTTGTTGTTATATTTTAAGAAAATTAAAAAATTTGTAAAAAATATGATTCGTATGTTAGCATTATTTCTTTAAGAGGATCTGTTTCCGAAGTCATTAAATTGGCAAAGCTTAGAATTAGCAAATTCTCAGGGAGAAACACCTGACATACAATGAGCTTGAGGACAGTAATGCTAACAGCATCACGTGGTTATGTGAGGATTAAATAAAGTAACATGTGTAAGTGCTTGAGAATTTGCAGCTATGGTCATTCCAATTATTTTTGTGGAGGGGTGACTGAGGACGTATGGACAACAAGAGGAGCTACCACTTATCAAACAGTCCCCAAGTGCTGGGCACTATTCTGGGCCCAGTGTCGATTATTATCTTGTTTCTAGCAGGTGGCACCTTCTATCGTGCCCATTTAACAGATGAGGTAATGGAGGCTCAGGAGAAGGGAATCTCTGCCCATGGTCTCAGAGCAAGAGAACAGCCAAGGCTGTACCTGACCTGTGTCTGGGGCCTGGGGTGATGGCTGGGGGGCGGTCTCTGAGGGTCCTGGGGAGGAGCCATTTCACGTATCGGAAAGAACTTTCATTCCAGCCCGGGCTCTGCCCTGCTCCGTGTGCCCCTGGCCACATCCCTCCGCTCCTGTGCCTCAGTGATCCCCAAAGCACAGTCGCAGAGCTGGGCATGGGGTCTTTAGGGACCCTTCCAGCCCTGCATTGCCTGTGGAACCCAGACCCTGGTGGACTCGAGTCAGTTCCAAATGGACTCACAGAATCCAGCCTGCTTGCGAAATCAGCCGAATCCCCTGCACGTTACATCTATTTCTGCCCTTCTGGGATTATAAATATATGGGCCAGGGAACCAGCTTCAGTGGAACTGGAGAGACTGAGGTCATGGTTATAAATACGGGCTAAGGGAGGGGCCTGGAGGCAGGCAGGACCAAGGCCACCCTGGAAAGCCACACCTCAAGGGTCTTATCTCTGGGCCAGAGATGGGAGAGGACTGGCCCAAGGTCATACGGTCAGCGAGGGTCAGAGCTGGGACTCGCAAGATTCCCAAGGCTGAGTGGAAGCTATTCGTCATTGACACCCACTGTCATACTCACAAGTGGCCCCTCGCCCTGCTGCTGAGGGGTTGAAAGAATGTGATATTATGAATTTGTTAATACAATAAACTTGTACTGATAACATATTTAACGGTTGTACATATTGGAGTTCTCGGGGAAAAAAAAGTCATTTGAGAGAGGGCCCTGTAACTAAAATGGAAAAAACTGACTAACCGTATCTCCCTCCCACTCCATAGGCCCCCTCTTCACCTGGCGGGGCAGCCCAGTGGTAGGGAGGGGCTGGCCCATACTGGCTCAGATCCACGCACACACCTCTTCCCAACTCCACGCTCAGTGACCTCGCACTGGTAGAGCTTGAAATCTGCCATGGAGGGAGCATTTACACCATAAAAATTGGCAAATGCTACATATCAGAGCTCCCCCAGGCCCAGCCCCGAGAGTCGGTTGTTAAGTATTTACCAGCACACCACTGGGTCAGTGGTGAATCCTCACAACACCCATTTCCTGACTGTGGGAACTTAAGCGGGTTACTTGGCCTCTATTTTTCCATCTGTAAAGTGGGAACCATAACCACTCCTGGCGTCATAAGGCTTGTGCCCCTAAAGGCTTAGCAAACAGTTTCCAAACCAGTCTGCACGTTAGAATCACCTGAGGATCTTTTATAAATTCCAAAGCCCAGGCTACACCCCTGACCAAGTAAATCTCAATCTCTGGGGGTCGGGCCCAGGCATTTTTTGAAGCTTCCCAAGTGATTCTAAGTGCATACAGGTTTGGGAACGATTGGCTCAGTGCATTGCCTGGCTCTTTGCAAGCCCACAGTAAACATGTCCAGGAACCACATAAGGATGGGGGGGCGGGTGGGGGGGAGTGGGGAGCACTGCAGATCCCTCATCCCTGCTCCGTTTTCCAAGGAAAATAAATCCATATGAAGAAAGAGTGGGTTTTTTGGGTTGTTTCTGTTTAAAGGTCTAACCTGGCCTAAGGCATGCAGGAGGTGCTGCTTCCAGGAGGGATGGGGCGTGGGGGGCCCTTTAGCTTCCCCCCTCCAGATGTGGGCCTGGAGACCCCAGGCATCCAGAGCAGATGGGCCTCAGGCTTTACAACCCCCAGGGAGGCCCCCACTTCATGTGGCACCCAGCTGGGCAGTGAGGGCTGCTCCCTCCCCTCCAAGGCTGGCCGCTCTCTCCCCTCCAAGAAAGTCAGGCTGACTTTTCTCGGCCCACAGGCTAATGGTTCTCCAAGCTCGGCCCAGCCTGGGAGACATCAAGCTGCTGGCTTGGCGGAGTCCGATGAAGGACAGAGATATCAGGCTGCAGCTTGTGCCGAGAGGTGGGGCTTCCGCCCAGGCGCTCCCGGCACCAGCAATAACAACGCCCAGTGATAGAGTAGTCATAATCGTGATTGACACTTACTGGATTCTTCCTACGCCTCGGGGTACACCACAGTGGCCCCCTGAAATGCAGTAAAAGCATAGAGCTGCACCATCCAACTCAGTAGCCACGTGTGTTACTGAAATGTGGCATGTTTGAATTGAGATGTGCTGTAAATAAACAATATACGCCAGATAGCAAAGACTTAAAGGAATGTAAATATCTCAATAATAACATTTTTACATTTTACATTTATTACCTTTAAAACCTTTAAAAATTTGGTTAAATGTGCTATTAAAATGAATTTCACCTGTTTCTTTTTTAACCTATTTCTCTCTTTTTTTCTATGGTGGCTACCAGAAAATTTTAAAGTACCTATGCGTTTGCCCTAATTTCGATGGACAGCTCTGGCACAGAGGTGAGGAGGCCGCGTGCTGTAGCATCAGACACCCAGGCTTGGAATCACATGCTGCCACTTACCAGGTGTGAAACCTTGGGCAAGTTACATAACTCTCTGTGCCTCAATTTCCTCATCTGTAAAACAAGGATCATAATAATACCTACCTCACAGTGGCTGTGATGTGGATTTAAATGTGTCTGGCACCAAAAAAGCACTCAATAAATATCGGTTATCGCAGGACCACATGGCACGGGGCTAAGTGATTTCCTTGGATTATCTCATGCCTCAGTAGGTACTGAGCTCCCTGGCACTGGCACTGAGAAAGCAGAGCTGGGGAAAACCCTTGGCAGGCTGCTCTAAAGGATGTCCAGAAATTGGATGTGGGATGGGCTAGGTGTAGGATGAAATGGTCTTTGAGGATGGCTTCCAGCTGCCCCGATGAATGCTGCTGGCTGCCCCTAGTTTGTGTGCCCTAATCCTTCCTTCCCCACCAAGTCCTCCTTTCCCTTCCCAAGTTCTAGTTTAACCCAACTGAATGCAATTTAGAGGTGTCCCCGGGAGCCAGTGCATGCAGGATACTGGGGGGAAATGGAGGGAAATTAGAGATGCCACCTGCCTTCAAGTTGTCTAGTGTGGACAGAGAGGCATGAGACAGGGGCTTGGATAGCTGTAATACAAGGTAGGAGGGGACAAGAGCCAGGAGGAGCTACATAACCTCTCTGAGCCTCAATTTCTCCATCTGCAAAATGGGGCCAATGATGGCACCACCTCCTAGGCGTTGTGAAGATTAAACAAGAGCGTGTGGGAGAAGGGCTCGGCTGGAGAAGGGCTGCTCATTATTCTAGCTCCACAAAGGCTGGCACTGCATCAGTTTAGTTCACCATCAATTCATTTGGCAAGGAGTGTTTGAGCACTCATCATGAGCCACGACTGTTCTAGAAGCTGGGAATCCGATGATGACAGGCAGACACCAGTACTTGGAAGTGCTGGGAGCAGGGCAGGGTGGGGCAGCGGCGACCGGCGGTAAACTCGTAGGTGAATAAATAAATCGGCAAGTTCAGAAGACGAAGAGTACTCTGAAGGGTGATAGGGAGGCAGGAGGCTGTCACCTCCGGTCTAGTGCGGCAGTCACTGCATCCCCAGAACCTTGTGTTATGCCTAGTACCTAAAAGGTGCTCAACAAAGTATGGTGAGAAGACCTCGAAAGGGAAATGCTATGGGGTGTGTGCAAGAGAGGGACTGATTCTGCCTGGAAGCCTTTTGGATTGGGGGGATCACACTGTCAGTTGGTCAGTCACTGGGCAGGCTGGGGAGCCAGAAGCCCTGGGTTAGAAGCTTGGGTTCAAATTAGAGTTATGATCCACCCTCTCCTACAAGCCCAATGACTTCAGGAAAGCACTTTCGCCTCACTTGCCTCAGTTTACCTCTCTATAACATGAGGGAGGTTGGACAACATGCTTGCCAAGGGTTCCATTGACTCTGGTGAGACTGTGGATCTATGCTAAGACATTGTGCCTTAGCCTTGGTGGGCGGTGGGGTGCAGGTGGGAGCTGAGGCCACGCAGCATGCAGAGACCAGAGCTGGGTCCAGCTTCTGGCGGACCCCTCATCTTCAGCACTACCTATGAGAAGAGCCAGGAATCAGGAGACTCTGACTCAAAGTGGTCAAATGCTGGGACTGGAAGGGAATGAAAGCCCCATGGGATTCTTGAATCCCCTTTCACACAAGGTCCCCAACCTCAGCAAATACATCTCCAGTATCAGGGCCCTCACATGCTCCAGAGGCGACTCATTCCATCTTTAGCATCCTTTTTCAGTGGAGGTGAAACATCCCCCCAGTAACTCCCCCTAAACTACTTCTCCATCCCACACTCTCACTCTAATCTTAATCCCAATCTCTGAAGATGCACAGAACAAATCGGAAAATTCAGAAGAAATTTTCAGACCCCATCCCATCCTGTTCATCCTCCTCAGCTCAGTCTCTCAGTTTCTCAGAAGTAAATGACTACAACATTCCAGGAAAGCCAGCCCAGCCCAGAAGGTGGCAAGAAGGCCATCACCTCCCTCATTCTGGACATTCTACCTTTATTAATGCAACCTAAAATCAAATTCGCTTTTGAAATTTCCTTCAACAGCTGCAGACTGCCAGATCATATCATGCCTGTGGTCCACAAAGGCATAACTATCCAATTCAATTGACTTTTTTGCCACACTTCTCATATCCTTTACCCGTGCAGTTGGCATTTTGAGCCCAATGGCTGACCTGATAAGTATTTTAGTTAGTTTGGCCCTTTGCTGGCAAGGACTCTCAGTAAATGGGGTAGCCATTCAAGAGAAGATAACACCCACAATATCCCCTCCCCTCCCCCCCTCCAAAACATGCTCCAGAATGAAATAAAAGAATGAAAGGAAAACACGTTTTGCCAACAGTTAACCAAAGCTATTACTAAGGACGCTCAAGACACACGTGTTGAGGCAATGGCCAGCTGGATGAACAAGTGTGTGTGGGGGGTGCAATACTGGGCTGATAAGAACTGGGAGGTAGGGGCACAGCCCCAGGGGCTGGGGGGCATGTCCAGGAAAGGGGCCTAGCGTCAGGCACGCCTTTGGCAGGAGAAGGTACTGAGAAAGGAGGCTGGAGGGTGCTGGGTCCGACTTTGCAGATCTGATATTTTGGCCAACCTTAAATCCCCCGCGTGTCTCCAGCGCAGACTACACACCCCGGCCCGCTCCTTCCACTCTGTGGGACCGTGGACAGCTCACTTCCCCTTCCTAGGCCCGAGGAAGGGTGAAATCATGCTGCCGCTTCACGTGGCGTGGCGAGCCAGGGAGCCAGTGCTGCCCCAGTGCCAGGCACGAGGCGCGAGCCCAGGGCCCCTCCGGGCAGTGCGGGGAGTGGTCAGCAAATGGGCTGTGCGCTCTGGGAGCCTGGTTGGGAGGAGGCACTGAGCAGTGTGGCCTTGGGGGAGTGATTTCCTCTCTCTGAGCCTCAGTCTTTCCATCTGCACCTCATAGGATGGGGTTTTGTGTGTGTGTGTCATTTAAAAAAATGTTGTATGTGGCAACATCTATACAACACAAAATTTCTCATGGTAACCACTTTCACATATACATTCAGTGGTGTCAATTCCATTTACAATGTTGTGCTACCCTCACCACCGCCCATGGCCAAAATTCTTCCATCACCCCAGTCAGAAACGCTGTACCCATGAAGAGTCACTCACGGGTTTGAGGTGAGGACTAAACTGGTGAATATAAGTCGAGGACTTGGAGCAGAGCCTGGCAGGTGGTGAGCGCACATTATCTGCTGGGCGGTATTGTCACTGCTGTGAGGGGAAGGGACTGTGGAAGTCATGGGGGATGGAGGGAGGAAGTTGAGCTGGAAGGAGCCACAGAAACCACCCTGCCCAGCGCCTGCCCCCCAGCTCCCTGCTGCGCTTGGGTATGCGAGCTGCTGGTCCCAGTGTACCGTGTGTATGCGTATATGTATCTGTACATCTGTGTGTGTCTCTACGTGCCTGTCTGTCTGTAACTCTGTGTGTGTCTGTTTGTCCCTGTGTGTGTGTGACGCGCATCTGGTGGGGGTGGTTGGGTCTCTGCAGAGGGGCTGGGAATGGCCCAGGAGGTGGCTCAGCCAGACCAAACAGCCCTAGCAAGCTCTGAGCTCCTGGCTTTTCTCTGGAATCTGTTTGCTTTCTTCCTTTCCTTTCTGTTTCCCCTTTAACCCCTTCCTGCTTCTAGCAGAGCTCAGAGGGAGGCTGTACTAGAGCAGGTACAGGGGCCCTTCCCTTCCCCTATTCCCACAGAGCTTCCTACCTTCTCACCGCCATCCTTCCAGCCCCTGCCTCGTTGCCATCTTTACAACCCCACCAGGCCCCTGCCCCTCTCTGAGCCTCAGTTTCTTAAGTTTCCTTGTTTCTCTAAGGGTCCTTCACGTGCAAACCAGCCCCACTACTGTTGTCAGTAATGACGAAGGGCATCTTTACTGACCATCCACTAGGACATTTCTCCAGTGGGGGGTGGATGCTGGTGCCCATGGGCAAGATTTGACACCCCCCCCCGACCCCCACCTTGGGCTTTCTGAGAATCTGGCCATCTAGCCTTGCTACCTTTAAAGTCTGCAGCAGAGGGACTGCTTGAGGGGAGCTACTAGGGAGACAAATGCCCCTGCTTTCACCAGGGCCAGGCCTTAGGCCACAGGTCCCCACTCAGCTACAGCAGTGTTTACTGAGCAACTACTCTGTGCCAGAACCTGCTTGAAGGGAGTAGAGGGTAAGACTGGACTCAGGCCTGGGAAAGAGTCGGTTCTCTTCCCTCATCCTAGAGCGCATCACTCAATGTCTCAGTTCTCTCCTATATAACGTGACTATGACACCCCCTCCTTGAGTCAGAAGAGAGTCACTGATGGACCTGATACCTTTGAGCTATTGTTTATCAAGTACCAGATGCAGTGTGTGCCTGGCTTCCTGTACCACTCTTTCTCGAATCTTCACTACAGCCCATCTTACAGGTCAGGAAAGTGGAGCCGAGAGAGGTGCAGCAACCTGGCCAGGACCCACAGCAAAAGCAGGAGCAGAACACAAGTCCACCTGGCTTCTTTTCTCCTTTCTCTTTTTTTTCTGACCCAATAGCAAACTGCAGCTTTCCTTTGCATGAAGTACATATTATCAAGTAAACAGTGGTGTGACTCTATAGATAAATTGCTTTGCCACTACTTCCACACTCTGCCTCCAGGAAACCCAGGAAAAAGAAATCGAGGTGAAATCTGGGGAAGTGGAGTTGTCGCTGGGTAAGCTGAGTTGAACTAGAATCCCCTGCCTCTCTCTGAAGGTCAGTGCTTAGCCCTGCAAAGGGTGACATATTTAAGCTGACCACAGTTAAAGGAAGAGTTTCAGATTTTAAATAAGAATATTTCTTTGGAAAGAGGTTTTTCTCTGAGCCCAGGTCCTACCCCACTGAGCAGAACCACCTCCCATTCCCTGCCAGGCAGTTCTCTCTATAATGACACTCATAAATCTGCCCAGGGCATCATGAAGCAGCTCTCTGTTTGCCTTTGGCCTTGGCAGTAGATGCTGTGATTCAGTGGGTTAGACTGTTGGGCCCACAAAGCCACCGACGGCCAGTTAGGATGTGATGAGTGCTCCAGGCAGGAACTGTGCCCTTGGCCCTGGCCAGCTGCTTCCCTGGGGCTTGCAACAGCTGGCCCAGGTCCCCAGAAACCTTGCATGTGGATGACTCTGTGTGGCCCACCCCTGCTCCAGGAAGCCAGACCCCACAGCTCAGAGGTTCTGCCCCCTGAGAGAAGGCACCCTTCCAGGGACACAAGAAACCCCAGAAGTCAACGGGATGCGGCTCCTTCCTAGGGCAGAGCCAGAAAACCCCTTCAGCCTCACTGGGGACAAAGCCTCTAGGATCTCGGGAGACACTGAGGCCCAGAGAATGCAAGGGGCTTGGCCATGGTCACACAGCAAGTTAGTGGCAAAGACTGGGATGGACCAACCCTGGGTTTCTACCTCTGCACCTGCAGCCTCCCACAAAGGGGGCCATGATTTCATCCCCACTCAAGGGTGTCTCCATCCTTGAACTGACATGCTCCCAACGGAGGATGAGACACGAAAGAACAGTCCTAGAAGTTCCACTGCCAGAACAGAGCAGGTCCTACTTGCCTAAAGAGTTGTTGATGAGCCAGATCACCAGTGAAGAGCCGCACGGGAACGATTATCGACACGAATACTAACAGTGACAGAAACCGCAAACCGCGCAGGAAGGTGGGGTGAAGGGACCGACCGCAACCACACCAGCCCTGACTGCGCCAGCCTCGGCCGTGACCAGGCTGCCCAGTGCACCCCTCCTGGGGGTGGCAGGTAAGACGCAGCCAGGAGGCCAGGGGGCTGGGGCTGAATGGCCGGAAAGACCAAGGTCCCTCGTCTACCCACCCACCCCAGTGATTCAAAGGCCGGACAAAGCACTTGAAAGTGCCAGTCAAGAAACAATCTCTTTTTCCAAACTCACTGCCTTTGACCTTGGGCATCCAGCCCCATGCGGATGGGCTGATCTTTTTCCCAACTCTGCTAATTCCATCCCCTGCCCCTTCCACACAGCACATGTGCGAGCACGCACATGCACACACACACACACACACACACAAATAAAGTGGCAACTGGGCTTTTCACTCAGCGATCATGGTGTGATTAAAGCTGCTAATCTGTGGAGGCCAAAATATGGTCTATAGACAGAGCACGTTTTCGGATCCTACTCAGCTAAAATCGACACTCATGAGCATCTAAAATGGTGGAAACATAAGGAGAACATGTTGCCATCAGGGCAGGACAAGGGATCTTCTACTGGTCCCCATTCCATTCATTTGGGAAGCTTATATTTTTATTTAAATCCACTCACTGGTTTAATGTGCTATGTATATACTCTTCCCTAACGTAAGCTAAAATAACAAGCAATGTTTGTTAAAATAAAAACCAGCCGTCCACGTGGCAGCATCTCATGTGCTGCCGAGGTGTGCACGCCACACTGCAGGAAACACCGATGCTGGCCAACCCTGTCCGCATAGCGATGGGGAAACTGAGACCCAGCACACAGCAAGGCAGTGGGAGAGCCACTACCAGAATCCACACTCCGAGCCTGGGCAAGGCTCCTTCTTTAGGGGGAGAAGACCCAGGACTCAGGGCACCAGGGCCTGGGGGCGTTCCCATTTGCACAGAACCTGGGAGAACAGCCTCTGGTCTTTTCTCCAAGGCAGAGCCCACCCCTCCCAGGCTGCTCAGCCTCGTTCCCACCACTGTCTCTCTGACGGCTGTGGACAAGGGTGTCCCTCTTTCAGGCTTGATTTCCTCACCTTCCAAACCTACCAAAGATGTCAAGCTCCCAGAAGAGAGTCCTCCAAAAAAAAAAGATGAAAGGAGGCATGGGAGAAGGGCTTGTTTTCATCCCCTCTTGCTCCACGCCACAGCCTTTCCCTGGGAGAGTGGGTAGGGGCTGTACAGACATAGGAAGATGGAACTGGGCCAGAGGAAAAAGAATAAAAGAGGATGGTGGGCACTGGGGAGTCCCAGCATAGGAGGGTCTCTACCCACTTTGGCACAGCTGGAGATCTCCTCACTCCAGAGGAACCCCCGGGACAGAGCCAAGAGGCTCCCAGGCCTGGACTCGGGCCAAAGGGGACCAGCAGGGGTGGCCAGTTCAGCCCCGTGAGCAGGGACACTCCACTCACCTGCAACACACACACTCACAGACTCCGGAGTTCTGTGTTCACTGTCCCTTGTGTGTACGGACAGGCCACAAAACACACGCACACTCACACATCCACGGGCCGTGAGAACACCTGGGCACGTGTGCACGGGAATGACACTGAAGTCATGGAGACTCACACACAGGCCCTCATGCATGCACTCAGACCCCTTGTGGGCAGGCCAGTGTGCACACTCTGGGACGCACAAACTCCAACCAGCATGTGTGCTCGGACACACATACACACGGACTCATCCTTGCAACTTGCATGCGTGCACACACATGTAACTCAGACATCCTCTCACTCTTTGACATACTCCTGCTTATGCTGGTGTACATAGCCCCAACCCTTGCTCTGCAGTCCCCCACCCCCCACCCCACCCCCGGGGCACACGGCAGGGCCAGCCTGCAGCTTTCCTCCCCCTAGCCCCAAGCCCCAGGCTTGGCGGCGTCTCTGTCCCACTGCTTGGGAGACACATGTGGTTTCAGTTAGCAGCAAAGCGGGCATTTCCGTCCCAGACAGCCGGACCCTGCCAGGGCCCCAGGCCCAAGAAGGGTCACCTTGGGCCCCACTCCTCCATTGCCCATCCCGGGGACCCTTGAGTGCCACCCCACCCCCACCCCCATGGAAGAGCCTGCTCTCTTTTCCGCCATCTCCCCCTCACCTGGAACCAGATGCCACACCCACACCGCAGGGACCCACTGTGCCCGGGCCTCGGTCCGGCTGCCCGGCTGCCCACAGCCTGCCCGCCTGCCTCCTCGCTCTCGCTGTGTCTCGGAGAAGGCTGAGCTGGACGGGAGGAGGGCAGGGTGTCAGGGGGGCGGGAGGGAGGGAGGGGAGGGGGCGTGTGGAAATGAAACTTTAATAACAGAGCCCCTTTTGTTTCTGAGCATATGGGATATTTCATACATACTGAAGACATTAGCCGTCTATATTTTTAAGGGCTCGGGCTAAAGGATGAATAAATACAGCCCATATTCTGCTCGGCAAACACACATGCAGAGTGCTGACTTCTGGAGCATTTCAAAACCCAAAGAAAAAGCCCCCAGTGACACAGGACACTTAAAAATAAATATGTTTCCAAGACTCCAGGCTCGGCTCGCCCCCTCTTGCAGCCACCTGGAGGCCTTGGTGCTCCTTTTCTCCCACAACTCTTCCCCCAGCGCCTGCACTGTCTGCTCCACGGTGGGAAAAGCAAATCCCTGGAATCCGGCCCACCACCCCAATTCTCCTTCCCAAGAACCCCAGCCCCCAGCAGGGTCCCTGAGCATCAGAGTTCTGAAAGAGCTTGGAAGTCTTTGCCTTCCTCATTTCAGAGAAAAGGGGACTAAAGCCCAGAAAGGGGCAGGGACTTGCCTGAGGTCACACAGCAAATCAGGATCGACGGGGCCTTCTTCTTTCAACAGGAGGGATTCCCCCACTTCCCCACCTTGAGGTTGGGGGGAGAAGACCCCAGAACCCCAGAGGGAGGGTCAGTGTTTGGGTTGGGAGAGAGTGCCCGCCTGCCTTTCTCAATAGAGATCACTGCTCTGAGAGCACCCCCCACCCTCACCAGGCACCTATCCAGGAGAGACGTCAGCAGGGCTGGGAATTGGGCCGGCCCCAGGAAATCCCCTTCAGGCTGGCAGATCCCAACAGGCCAGGAGGCCTCAGGTGTGGGAGCTCCCTCCTGAGAGCTCAGCTTCCAGTCCTTCACGTCCTCCATCTGTGCTCCAGGAGTTGAAACAGGCACAGAGAGACCCAGGCCTAAGCTAACGTCCCACGGCAGGTGCTAGCACTGGGGGCTGTGTCTGCTGGCCTGGCTTTTCCGGTGAGCTGTCCCCTAGCTCCCTCCAGTCTAGAGTCCTTTCCTTCTGGTCTGCACAGTTCCCCCCTCTGGTGGCAGAAGAGGGGGTGGCCTCAGCTCCCCACTTCTTTCAGAACTCGGCCGCTTCACCCTCCACTGACTGCCTAACCATCCATTTAGTCAAGTGGTTAGCACAGTGCTTGACGCACAAGCGCCACAATAAGTGTGAACAATTTATTATGATGACAATGGTTGAGCTCCTACTGTGCAATGACAGAGGACAGGAGCAGCTATCATAAGATAAGGCCATACCCTTCCAGCACTCACAGTAAAGAAAGAGCTCCATCTTTACAGTAGAGGAAGAGATTCCAACTTCACAGTAGAGAAAGAGACTCCATCTTTACAGACATCTTCTCACCACCTCACCACCACACTTTGAGGTAGCTTCCACGGTCAACCCCATTTGGGGGAAACTGAGGCTCAGAGAGGTTCAGATGCTTCCCCAGGTCACACTGGTGGTAACGATGCTGGGCTTCCATCCAGGCCTTTCTAACTCCACAGCTGGCTAGGAAGAACACCCCGAACACCCCATGAGAAAAGGGCATTGACACAAAAGCTGGAGACATGGGTCCTTGGCCTTGCCTTGTCGCTAACAAGCTACGCGAGTTCCTTTCTCTAAGGATGTCGTTTTTCTCAGCTGTGAAGTGGAGATAACCGCCTCATTGAATTATGAAGACCACGCGGTAGGAAGGACGTGAAGGGGCTTTGCCAAGTAGATGATTTCCCTATCTGGCCACCCCTGTGGTACAGCCCAGCATTAAGTCCTGTCTGGGCTCTCGCCGGCCCTACCTGGCCTGATGGGCAGCAGGATGCCCCTTGGTGTCATCTGTGTCAGCCCCCAGAGTCAGCTTCCTGAAGAAGCTCTTTCTTCTTATCACCCTCATGGTCAACTCACAGCAACTCCCCGCTGGCCCAGGGGATCTGCTGTGTTAGGGAGACATCCAAGACCCCTGTGAACCTGGCCCCCCCTGGTTCCCAACCCAGACCTCCTATGCATGCTGGCCTGGTGCCCTCAGGCCTCCTAGGAGCCCCCCACCCCCTCAGTCACCCACGGCTGGCCTGTGTCTCCCACATCTGTCACCAGCTTACTGATGAGGAGGGTCCGTGAGCTGAGCTCAGACACTCTGCTCTTTATGGTGACAGCTCAAAGGCCTTTTTAGAAGGGGGGTCTCTTACGACTTCTTGGTTTCTGCATTTGGAAGGTTTCCAGGTAGCTGAAGGGTTCTTGTCTTGATGCTAATTATTGAATAAAATAAAAATAAAACTGCCATCCATAGAGCACTTTTTCTCTGCCAGGTGCTGCGCTCAGTCGTCCACATACATCATCCCGTCCGTTCTTACCACCACGCAAGGCTGCTGTGGGGACTAAACTGTTTGCTGAAAGCCCCCCAGTCCAGTCAGCACAGGGGTCCTCAAATGCAGTCTGCTGGCGCCGGAGCCCATGCTCTGGACGAGTGCACAGACGGCCCCTTCCATCCTGTCCTCAGCCACCGGCAGTAGAAAGAAGCCTGCCAGTGGCTGAAGACTGATGGACCGGGAGGGAGATGCTGCCTCAGGACAGCCACGCGCCCCACGGCAGCGCTGAGCATAGGGCCGTGTTTGCAGTTGGCACTAGTGAGTATTCGCGGAATTGGACCTTCACGTGGTCCTGATTAGGTTCGTGGTGGAACACGGGTGGTCTGTGTTTAAGCGGGAGAGCGTGTGCCCTGCTGCCCCTCCTGGCGAGCCCCGCCCAGCCTATGCAGAGCTGGGGTACAGGGGGCGGCAGGCGTTCTCAGGTGTGACCCCCACGACCCCCTGCTCCGTTTCCCAGCTGGGTAGGTTCACCCCTCCTTGCTCCTGGAGATTGCCGGTTGATGGTCCGCGCGGGGCTCGGCATCCCAGAACTCCTGGGTGTGCTGATGGTGAGGACGTGGGGGCAGCAGAAGAACACGGTGTCCAGGAGAGCAGATTTGAAGAAAGAGAAACCCCCAAACCCGCTGTCCCCTGCTAGCCAACTTAGCAGAAGGTGCAGGAAGACAGCAGGGCACACTTAAGACACAGCACCAGGCTTCTGAACTCTCACTGCCACGGCCTTGGGAGAAAGCAGCAACCTTTTCCAGCCAGGCTCCTTGCATGAAGGGCCAGAATATGAACAGAAGCCATGGGGTGGGATGGGGCTGGGGGGTGGCTCCCAGCCCTCACAGTTCCCACTGGCCAGGCCAGGAGATGCAGAATTCATTTCCCTTCTTCCCTCACCTCCGTTCGGCCTCTGTGCTCTGATTCACGTCTTGATTGAATGGTGGTCTGAGACAAAGCAGGAGATGGCATCCCTTCTGAGTTCCCTACCCCTTGCTCAGCAGGACACTGCTCACCAGGGCCCGTCTCCCCAGGGGCTCAGGAAGGCACTGCAGCCTGCGAGAGGGGTAGATGGTAGATCACATGCCCAGGGACCCTCAGGCTCAGGGACCCTCAGAAGGCAGAACAACCTTCACCGGGGCCTCCGCTGACACATGAGCCGTCCTGATCAGATCACCGGTAATTGAGTTGCTTTGGGGGTAAATTCCATCCAGATGTGGCGGGTGGAGTGGACTTCCTGAGCAGAGCAGGGGCGGGGCCCTGGTACGTGGGGGCCATGTTGCCAGCTCGCTCCGTACCCAGGAGGCCTGGATAGAGCATCGTCTTCTGAAAGCCAGGGGTGGAACTGCAGGGCCAGGACATCTGAGTCCTATCCCCTTAGTGGGCAGATGGGGCAACCGAGGCCTAGACAGCAGAAAGGACAGGACCAGCCATGAGCTGGTGGGTTTTGAGCCAGGATTCCCGGTTGTCTGGCCAGACAGATCTCTTGTAGTCTGCGGGTTTTAGATGGAAGTAGACAAGGTAACCGCCTCCCCCAGAAACTTCCATCAAGCCTTGGATTAGGAGGTCAGAAGTTGGGGTCAGGGAGAAAGGAATCTGCATTTGGGGGACGCTCTGACTACCTCTAGCTTAAACCCCCAAACCACAGAAAGCTCTGACTTCTTGTGCCAGGACTGTGGGGGCGGGAGGAGGGCAAGTCCACGAACAACATGCCCCCCCCACTCACCCTTGCACAGTCGTGGGAGAGCCTGTGGCCTGGGCCTCTGCTCCCGGGGGAGGACCCTGCACGCTTCTCTCCCTTGACCTCCTCTGGGCCACATACCTTCCCGGCTCCTTCGGGCCAAGTTACTGGAAGGCAGGAAGAGGCCAGTCAGCATTAGTGGGGGTGCATGAGAACTT
>PVIY010010079.1:0-17773 GCA_004026745.1 Myrmecophaga tridactyla | reverse complement strand
CCTGGGCCAAATTCCTTCCCCTCTCTAGACCTCAATTTCCAAAGGGCAGGGAGGGATGGACCAGATGGTCCTAAAGAGCCTTTCAACATTCACACTTTGTGGTGCTGACATTTTCATACTTGTTGATTCTGTGTATTGTGAAGTTTTCCAGCCTCCACCCAAGTATCATCCCATTCTAAATGTCTCTGTTCTAATATGGTAAATCCCTTTATTTCCACTAGACACATGAAACTCTTGCCTAAATCCCAGGCAAAGATTCCCAACCCAGAGCTTATGCTGATAAAAAGGGAGAGCCCCCTACCTGAGCAGTCCTTGCTCAGCACAGCTCTTTCAACATTTTTAGCCACAATTTTTTTTCCCTCAAAATACCTCCTAATGGAAATCCATGTACAAAACAGAAGTAAAGCATTCCAAAGAAGCTCCCTCCACCCCCCCCCCCCCCGCCACATTCTGTTCCCCTCGGGCTCCAGACCCCCTTCCACAGCATCCGGGCCCCACTGAACCCTCCTGCAAACTGCTGGTCCGTGGACGGAGGTTCAGGCCTGCTGGCAGGAGTCCTGGTCCTAGGCCCAGCCCAGCCATAACCCTGCTGTGTGACCTCGAAAGAGCCTTTCCCCTCTCTGAGCCTCCATTCTATCATCTGAATATATTGGAGGGACAAAGCTCACCATACCCACCTGGGCAGGTTGCTAGGGGATGAAGTAAGTAGTAAGCAGGAAAATGCTCTGCAAACTGTAACAGCTTGTTGATGCTATTCTGGAGCACTTAAGGGCTGCAAATGTGAAACCTGGAAGGGCTTTTAGAGACCAGCTGCCTGATTCCTTCCTCTTACAGACCCAGAAAGAGGGGAAGGGCCTTGGTGATGGTCACACAGTGAGATGCAGCAGAATCAGGGCCAGAAAGAGAGAGCCAGACAGGAGGCCAGAGCTCCTTCTTTAGCTACCTGCAGAAGTAAGAGCTGGCATCTCTCAGGAAGGCTGTCTCTCTGTAGGCCAGGGGAAAGCCTGGTTGACCTTACAGGATTCCTTCCAGCTTGAGGATTCAACATGACCCATTGAGATACTTTGAGCCTGGGCTTTCCCCTCTTCCAGCCTCTAGGGCCTGCAGGGCAGGGACGGGTAGAAAGCCCCTTTGTGCAGCAGTCAAACCCCCACTCTGACACATTTTTTTGTTTCCCATAGGCCTAGGTCCTGGCAAAGAAGCCAGTCTGTACACATACACGTGTGCGTGCGCACACACACACATACACACACACAGGCACGCACGCGCGCCAGCCTGCCCTGCCGCCTTCCACACCACCCTTGCGCCATGACTCTCGGCCTGCACACAAGCTCCACAGAGCGCCTCTGTCCTCTGACCATCTGGGTGGCAGGGCGTTGGCCCGCACACGTGTGAGAGTCTGCAGGCTGGAGGAAGACAGGGCCCCGGCCAGAGGAACCACTCCTGGTGACCCCTCCGCTCACGGGGGCGCCCCCTGCCACACACCTGAGCACCTCTCTGAGACCTGCTTTATCATCACAGATCACGCACCCTCGGTGCTGGCAGCCCCTTAAGGCTGCCACCTGCAGACATACGGCTCCCAGACCCACATTCTGCTGGCCACACACTGCCTGTTTCTCTTCAGCCCAGACGCGGCCTCAGTATCCTTCCCGGCACAGGCTTTAGCCAGCCAGCGCCAATTAATTAGAATAGGCACAGATACTCTCACCTATGAAATAGGCCAGGAAGGGCAGTGGGGCTCAGTGGCAGAATTCTCGCCTGCCATGCCAGAGACCCGGAGCCTGCCCATGCCAAAAAATAAGAATAGGCCAAGCTGCTCACAATACATAAAGCAGAACTAAGGTCCAGAAAGGAGATGGGACTTCCTGAGGTCACCCAGCAAATTCGGCACTGAGCAGGGGCTGTGCCTAGTCTCCAGATTTTGAGGCTGGGCAGGCCAAGCATCCCCAAGAAAGGAACCCCTGGCCCCATCCTGGTTCAGTCACCGCCTCAACTTCCAGCATCCCCACTCACAAACCTCACTGCTTCCTCCCTGACAGTTCTCCAGTTCTGGGCCCCAGGCCTGCTTCCCTGCAAATGAGGAAGCCAGAAACTAAGCCCAAAGAGGAGAGATTCAGAGACCTGAGTCTATTCATCAAGGCCAACCCGGGCCAGAAAGGGGTACTTTGTCCACAGATGGCAGAAGAGACTCCACAAAGATGCTAAGGAAGGCAGGCTTCTGTTCAGTCTAAGGAAGGACTTTCTAACAGTGAGTGCTCCATCGCTGGAGAAGTGCCAGCAAGTTTCAGATTCCTGCAGGGGGCGGGGGGCAACGGGAGGTGAGGTGTTAGGGGACGTGCCCTCAGAAGGCTTTTCCTGTCCTGAGAGGGTGTGATTTGGGCAAACACACGCAGCCACTCATGCTCACAAACCACAGTTGCTCAAACACAAACCCCTCTGTCCTCTGAGAGCAGGGACAAGGCTTTATCCCTGAGGCACGCCCTCAGTCCCTCAGGCCAGGGAGTGGATGGGGGGATGCCTTGCTCTCTCTGACCCATAGAGTTCCCCTCCAGTGCTGCCTCCTCCAGGGAGACTTTCTGGATTTCCCCAAAGCTCCTTCCCACCTCCAAATTCCCCCACTAATGTGAATCGTTAGTCTAACTCTACCTTGAATCAGAACAACCTTCGCCAAGATTATTTTGAGTAGCCTAGGAAACATCTCATCTCTTAGCGGTAGAAAATTATTTCTTTAAAATTTATCTTTCATTTTCCAACAACGGGGTTATCAGGTTTAGCAAATAAAATTAAGGGACACTCAAGTTTGAATTTCAGATAAACAATGAATCTTTTTTAGTATGTTTCATGCAATACTGTATTTTACCTGGCAAGCCTAGTCAAGGAGAAAGCCTTAGTTGGGTGCTAGACTGTCTTGGACACCGCTCTCCCGCTGGCTCATCGCCCTTCTTACCAGACAGAGCAAGTCTCAGGTTCTAACTAGACATGAACAACACTGTTTGGGTTTATTGTATTTCATTTGGTCATTACTTATGGCAAGCCATGCAAGTTTCCCATTTATGGGAGCAATATAAAGTTCCCCTTTAGACAAATGTATTCAAGTTGTAAAACGCGAGTCAATTTAAAGAAAAATGTTAAGAAAGTAAGATCACAGGCTAAACACTGACAAAAAATAAGAAGGTGGAGCCTAAGGGAGGGACCAGGGCTTGGGGCTTTCTGCAAAGGAGTTCTCCTGCTTCCCCAGCTGTGAACTCCCACGGGCAGGCCCCTTCCTTCCCTGCCCTAGGTCCTCTGGCCTACAAAGGGTGGATGGCTGGAACTCTCCACCCCCTGGGGCAGGCCTGCAGGAAATGCAGGAGGCTCGCTCTGTGTGTTGCAACTCAGGGGGAGTTTTCAGCCTGTCCCCCATCGCTGAGGTCCCCAGAGCCCCTTTATACAAAACAGCCTCCCTGCTCCGGGCTCGACTTCAGAGCGGCCGTTTTGGAGGAGCCAGCCGCCAGGGACTCCTCAATGTGTTTCCCAGTCAAATCAAATCTTTTCGGCTTTGCCAGGAAACAACTGCCCTTTCCCACCCTGGCTTCCTCTCATCATGGCGGCTGGGCCATGCCCTCCCAGACTCAGACACCATCAGTGCCTGGCACCCTCCCCCCCAACCCCCAGCCCCCATCCAGAATCTCAGAAGAGAGCCTTGGCATTAACAGTAGATTTGGGGACAAAGCAAAGAAGGCTCTGATTCCCTGGATTGCAATGAAGGAGTCTCAACAAGTCTACTTCTTGGTAGCCCTCTTCCCTTAAAAAACCTTTCTGAGCTCTTTTGTTATTATCACCATCAAGAACAAGGACAATAAGAGCTGTTCTTTTCCACACTCCATTTGCCAGGTACTGGGCTAAGACCCTTCCATGCACCTTCTCATCTCACCCTCTCAGGGACCCTCTGAGGTGGGAGTTTGTCAGCGTCCCAGTTTCACCAGCAGGAAGGTGAAGCTCAGACGTGGGAAGGAACTTGCTTGAGGGCTTATGGCTAAGGAGGCAGAACCCAGGATTGAGCCCAGGTCAGGTGACTGCAGACACCCCCACTCAACCTCCACCCTCAGCTGCAGGGTTTTAGAACCAGAAGACTCTTGGGCGCCAGGTGGGGAAATGAGGGACCAAGAGAGTCACAGGCTGCCAGGCAGTTTGACCCTTGCAGAAATCCTCTCTGCAGCCTCCCCAGCTTCTGCCCTCTGCCAGAGCTGGAACATTCCACTGATTCTCTGTGTGGCCCAGGGCAGGCCCTTTGCCCTCGCTGGGCCTCTATGTCCCCTTCTGGGCTTGGTCACAGGGGCCTTTCAGCTTGGCCAGGCTGTGATGGTCCTTCCCCCATCTCCCCCATCCCCCCTCCAAGAGCCCAGGGTCCCAGCCAGAGTGGAGCCGGGGAGCACATGGGGGAAAGCCTGGGGACTGTCTCCCCTCCTGGCTCCCCTCTTGTTCCTCAGCAAAGATGCTTCTCCCAGAGGCAGAGGCAGGCTCCGGCTCAGACATCAAAGAGCCCATGCGGCTGGCGCTTTGATGGGAGCCTTGTAAAGTAATGGGAAACAGGAGGATGACACTGTGCCCCAGTCCAAAGCGCAAGACTTGGAAAAATGAAAAGAAGAAACTCTTGGCAGCCCTCTGCGCGGGCTTTGGCTGAACTCGGGCTCTTGCAGCTGCCGGCAGCCTGTCTTCTCCCCATTAGGCTGTTTGCAGCCACCCCTGGAGAAGTGGGTCCCGCTGGTGGGTGTGGGGCTGGGGGCCCCCTCCTTGCAGCAAAGGAATTTGTCTACTGAGGCCCCTTTCTCCCAGGCTCCAAGGTGCTAGGAGGGGCCTGCCAGGAGGTACAGCAGAGGAGTACCCGAGCTGGGGTTGAAAGAGCTTCCAAGGACTCATGATGGATCCTCAATGGACGATCCTTTATGATACTTGAGCTCGTCTCAGACTTTATGGCTTATAATCAGATAACTTGCTCTTGCCCACCACCCCGCCACCAAATGTATCAGTAGCAATTGGCTGGTCCACGGAGTCCTGTCATTGCCCTGCTCAAAACCTTCCGAGGGGCTATTTGGTGATGTCTAGTAAATGCTAAATGCACATGTCCTTTGACCCGACAATACCATTCCACGGAATTTATCGGCCCCATTTACCAAACTGTGTGATCAAAGGTGGATGCACAAGTCTCTATTCATTGCAGGAGTGTTTGTGGAAGCGAAAGGTTAGAAGCAACCTAAATGTCCAAAGGTAAGAACTGAGTAAATACAGCGCAGGGCGTCCATATGGTGGCACAGCATGGGGTGGTAAAATCAATGAGACAGACAGACCTACATGTGCTGCTGGGAAATGATCTATAACCGCACAGTGGACCAGAATGGTGTGTATCATATGCTACCCCCAAGTAAAAAGGAAGGGATGGAGACATTGAATAAATATGGCCTAGAATAGCTCTCCGATGATACGTAAGAACTAGCAACAGTGGTTGCTTCTCAGGAGGGAATGAAGAGAGAGGGAAGGGAAATTTACTTTATATTGAACACCCAGTTGTTATTTTTTCTTTTTACAATGAGCATGCAATGTGTTTTTTTTTTAAATGTCAAGTCAATTAAATGTGAAAGCCTTACGGGGTGGGGGTGGGGGGGATCGTTCCTTATTCTCTAGAGGATAAAGTCCAAAGACCTCAGGCTGAGTTGATGGCTCATTTCCATCCCCTGCCAGTGCCTCCCCTGCTTCCTCTCCCCTGCACCCTCCCTCCACCCTGCACCTCTGCCATGTGGCTTGGCTCTTTCTCCTCTCTTCCTCTTTTTTTCTTTCTCCCTCTTGCTTTCTCTCTCTCTCATTCTCTCACACACAGACACAAAGATTGAGAGAGAGAGAGAGGATGAGATTCGCTCTCTGTCTTGCATCTGGGGCCTCTCTGAACACAATTAAGATCTACTTTCTTTTGCGGCTGCTACAGAGGTCTCCTCCTGCCAACATGTGGGGCCACTTTTCCTCTGAGCTGGGACAGAAATCCGAAGCTAGCTCTGGGGGAGCTCTCTGCCGCCGCACACCGCCCCCACCCCGCTTCTGCAGGAGTCTGGGTGGCAGGAGGATGTTCCAGGCAGCGCTCACGTGGAGCCGGGAACTCACCCAGTGGCCCTTCCATGCCCCGCAGTCCCTGTTGGGGCACACCTGGGTGGAAAATACCAAGCCCCTGGGAGACTGGTGGCCAGATTCAAGGGGAGGCTGGGACCTCCCCATTGCAGGCTGGGACCTCCCCCAGGGGTCCGGTGTCCCCCTGACAGCCCCAGGGGCTTTGGGAAAGGTGAAGGAAGGGGTAATCATACCCCGGCCTGACAAAGCCCAGTGAAGCTGGCCTCCCCCAGAATGCAGGTGAAACCCTAGATGTGGCCCGGAAGAGACCTCTGCTTTTAAAGACAAAATGGAGGCCCAACCACTTGTCTGAGGTTGTGACACTGAAAGCGCAGAAGAGACAGGACTGGAAGGAAGGAAGACTTTTGAATCCTTTCCCAGAGTTTGTGCTAATTTGCTGTGTGCCCTTAAAGAAATCTACTTTACCTCTCAGCGTCTATCTGCTCATCTCTTATAAGAAGGAGTTGAGCTTTGTAATTGTCTCTTCTAATTATGATGTTGAGCTGTGTCTTATTCTAGTATGATAAAAATTATATGGCTTTAGCACTCTAGAGTTTCATGATTAATAGCATTCTAACAGCCTAACATCCTAAGGTTCCATCCACACATCCACCTATTCATCTTTCCATCCATCTGCCCACGTATTTAACCCCTCATCCATCTATTAATCCACCTACCCACCTAGCACCTGTTCAACCACACACCCATTCAATCAATTATCTAGCCATCCTCCCACACATTCATCCTTCCACTCACCCATCCACCCATCTATCCATCCACCCACTCATCCAGCTTACCATCCATCTACCCACCTATTTGTCCAACACATATCTGTTGAGTTCTTACTTATATGCAGGGCCTTAGGATATTCTGGTGATTATGAGTGACGCATCTCCTGTCCTGTCAGGGATTGCAGCTCTTGGTAGGGACACAAAAATCAATAAAATAATCTTACACATGAGTATATAATTACAAACTACAATAGGAGAAGCCCTGGTTCTGTAAGCGTTTGATCATCTTTCTAGTGTATGGCAGAGGTGGGGGTGTATATCAGGGAAGGCTTCCCAGAGGAGGAGTCACTCGAGCTGAGATCGGAAGGAGAAGGAGGTGTTTAAATAGCAGAAGAAGGGAAATCAAGCAGCTGTGCCCCATGTGGTCTGTGGCTTGGGAAGTTCCTAATTTGAATTGTTTACTGGTTCTACTGCAGTGTAATTCTAACCTCTGCAATTTTGGGATTTAACTGAGCATATCACAGTTCTGGCATCTTCTGCCCCACCCTAGAGAGAGGTGACTGGTGGAGGTAGGGCTTCCCTTCTCCTTTCCTTATTTTCCAACTCCACCAGGTCTGCCATGGCTGAGGGCAGCTTCCGCGTGGCACTCACTTCTGCCAGCCTGGCACACTGCCCTGTAATTGCCCGGGAGACGAGGAAGAGTGACGCCCATGCAGCTGGGGACCTTCAGGGCTTAGTACCTGCACCAGCCCTGACCGTGCTCCTCAATGGGGGTGGCAGCTGGGGCCTCTGGGCCTCTCCTTCCATGGTTAGCGACGGGGCCTGCTTAGTGACGCCAAGGAGACCTTTGCCCAGCTCAGGGCTGCCTGTGGCTCCCCTGGCAATGCCTGCGTGAACGCCCCAGACCTGGGTAGCAGAGCCAGGCTTGCCCTCCCTCAAGGAATAAGTGAGGGGTTCCATACTCTCTCAGGGCTCCCCGAACCACCACTTCCCCTTGGACTGCCCTTGCCCTCTCTGGTTCTGGAACGCACCAGTACATGCCTGCCTCCGGCCAGGGATCTGGCACTGCCCACTTCCAGGATGCTCCTGTCCCTCCCCGATGTCCACCCATCCTCTCAGGCTGATTCAAATCCCAGCTTCTCCCCAGCACCCTCACCTGTTGTCCCAGCGCCTCCACCCAAGGCGGTGGAGCCTGGTGGGAGAGACGGGGTTTTTCAGAAAACAGATCTGGGCTTGAGTCCCGGCTCTGCCATAGGCTGGCTGTGAGCCTTGGTCTCCACACCTGTAAAGCTGGGAAAGATGGCAGCGATAGCATCTGCCCTACTGGGCTATCACCAGGTTAAGTAAGGGAGAGTGTGGGGAGAGCCTGGCCCCAGCAAGCACCCATGCGTTGGCGCTGCGGTTGGTACTAGAGCCACTCAGGCCTCCTGTGTGCTCACAGCTGAGCCACGGATTTGGGGGGCAGCACACGCCCCCTGGAACAGCTCCTTCTCCTGGCGTGCTGCGCTCTAGCTCCCGCGTGCCTACACTTGAGCTCCCCAGATAAACACCTAGGTCCAGGGGGAGGGCGGCTTAGCTCCTCAGTCTGGCTCAGCCCCTGCTCCTGTGTGACCCTGAGTGAGCCCCTTCCTTCTAGGCCCACCTGGGTGGGTGAGCTCCCCAGACCTTGGGGCGGGAACCTGGACCCAGGGCTGACCCCAGCACCAGCCAGGAGGCTGGGCCTGGGGTGAGTGGGGTGGGGGTGGGCAAAGGAGGAAAAAGAGGGGAAGGAAGGATAGAGGTGAGGGAAGAGAGGTGAAGGGCCCTGAGACATGCTGGGTGGGCACGGTGGGGGTGAGACCTGCCGCCCCCACCTGGTCCAGAAGCTCAGGGCTGGCGGAAACTCTGGGTCCCCACAAGGAGCCAAGAAGGTGGTTTGCAGCCTGGGGTTTACTGGGTCTTCAGCTGTCTGATTCTGGACAAGCCGGGTTTGTTTAACTGTGTACCAAGGGCTGGGCCAGCCAAGGCGTGGGGGCAGGGCTGCTGTGCAGGCGCAGCGCGGGATGTGAGTGGGCCGGGGCGTGTGGGGACTGGGAGAGGGTGTGTGGGCTGAGGGTGGCCTCTGCTCACCTCCTCCGTGACCTCAGGCAGGTTATTTAACTCATCTGCACAGCGGGGCTGATGGTACTGCCTGTTGCTTAAGGGCTGTGGCGACAGGAAAAAGCCTGGCACATAGTAAATGCTCATGAATGTGAGTTATTAAAATTATTACCATCACAATTACTATTGTGGGTCTGTGTGCTACCAAATGAGTGTGAAGCAGTGAAGTTGTAGGCTTCACTGAGTGTGCATGCATGCGCGCACGCACGTGTGTGTGTGAGAGTAGGAAGGGAAGAGGATCTGGAGCCTAGGAGATGTGTGGGTTTACGTGCAAGACTCCATGAGAGTGTGTGCCTGTGAATGTCGTGCAAGTATCGGTTCAGTGCAGTTCACAGGATTCTTGGGGGAAACCTTGAAAGGTAATCCCCAAATTCCATCCCCTCCTCCAACCCCTCTCTGAAAGGCCACCGCTCATGCTACTCTGTCACTCATTCCCCTCCCCAAAAAGAAAGAGTGGCCAAGCCTTCCTAAGTAGCTCAGTCTAAGAAGAGGTGTTCTCCCCCGAGCCAGTTCTTCCTTATGTGTGCCCTGCAGCCCACGTGCTTTGGGAGATAAGCAGGCCTGTCACTGCACAGGCCCATGCCTGATGGGAAGTGCTCACCTGGTGGATGGCCTGCCCTTGCACCCACTGCAGTCTCCACACGAGCTGTAGAAATCCCTGCTGGCCGGCGGGATCATAGAGGAGGCGCTTTCATTCACAGGCTGTATGAACTGAAAGAGAACTGTGGTACCGGCTTCTCCAGCTTACAGATGGGTTTATCCAAGCTCTTCTCAATTCCAATCCAGGACTTTCCCCACCGTGGGCTCCTCCGGAGAACAGTAGGGAAGGATGTGTTCGGGGCAGCAGGAGATGCTGTCTGCAGGCACCACCAACCGCCTCCCTCTGAGTGCAGGGGCAGGGCACAGTGGACACCGAGGGCAGCCTCCAGGGCGAGGTGAGCTGGCAGAGATGGGGAGTGAGGGCCTGAGTGTGCCCGTTAAATTGGTTCAGGCTTCCTGAGGTTGGCTTGCCCCTATGTACACAAAGGCCCCCATTTGACGTAACGGCACAATTTTACTTCTTGGAATTTATCCTAAGGAAACAATCCACACACGTACAAAGGTGTGGGTACAGAGGTCCAGCGCTGCGGGGTCCCGATTGGGGAAATTTTGAAAAATAACCTAAAAGCCCAACAACAAAAGGGCAGCTACGGGATGAAAAAGCATTAAAAAGGTTGATGTGGATCTGCAGTTCCTAACATGGGAAAATGCTCATGACATGCTGTTCATGGAGAAAGGCAGACTATGAAGCCAGACGTTTATGATAAGCCCGACCTTTGGAAAATACACATACATTGATTTTTTATATACATGGACCAGCTATACATCATAGAAGAATTTACACCACACCATGTCAGCATTTAATCATTCTACATGGTGAATCTCAGATGATATTTAGTAATCTTTTTTTGTTGTTCCTTATATATATTTTCCTATTTTCATTAATATTTGTTTAATAATGAAATGGTGGGAAGGCCTGTGCGGCTCTTTGCTTCAAGCATGGTGCCTGAGCGTGTGTGAGGCACCCAGCCTTGGGCCTATCTCGGCTGATGGAAACACCATCTTCAGCCCCAGATCCCACCTTCAGGCCCCACCCTCCAGAGTGCAGATCCCAGGGCCTCAGTCCCAGCCACCTCACGGGCCCTGGTCACTCACCTCTCCCCGTGGCTCCGGGCAAATAACACAGCAACCTTGGGCAGTGGGGCATTTTCCTCTTCGGAGCTTAAAGCCCTTTCCTGGGCAGCTGTGTGCCTCTTCCAACAGGACAGGGCGGGCGAGGGCCACCGGCCCCACTTCTGCACAGTCAAAGCCCAGGGAGGCATGGCCACTGGCCAAAGGTCAATAGCAGCACCAAAGCCACCTGAGCCCAGCTGCAGAGGGGAAGGAGGCAGTGGCTCAACATCTGGGCGGCTGCCCCCTGGCCCCTGGCCGGCCTTCCCTCCCCCCACCCCAGCTCCCCAAAGGCGGGGAACATCTGGCTGCTGGCCGGGCTCCAGCAGGGGTGAGCAGCGGGGCCTCCTCGGGGCCTCCTTCCTCCTTCCTCCTTCCGCCAGACCCTGCCGCTGGCTGCTGTGGTGCAAGGCACATCAATCAAGGCCGCAGGGTTGGCTGGTGCTGGGAAGAGACGCTGGCTCCCTCCCACCCCCTCCCCAGACATTCCTGCGTAATGGAATCTCCTTTCCTGTTCATTTATTACCAACCCGCAGAGCCCCGCCAAGGCGCAGGCTGCAGACACCAGCCCGAGTCATGGGCCCTGACTGTTCCTGGGGAAAGGGGCTCCCTGGGGGCACCCAGGAAGAGGGCCAGACCTTAACACTCACTGGTGAGTCCCTTCCCTGTCCCTGCTCCCCCGCCCATGGACTTGCCCAAATACTACACATCGGTGACTTTGTGTCTTCATGCCTTTGAAATGAGCGTCCTCTCCTCGTGTTCACAGATGAGAAAACCCAGGCTCCAAGAGGTTGTCATATAGCAAGGCAATGGCCGAGTCTGCCTGATCCCCAAACCTGCGCTCTCTCCTTGTCCTTGCTCTTGTTTATGATCCTGAATCTCTCCTCTTCCTTCCTTAGGCTTCCTTTCCTCTCCTTCTACCCAGTGGGAGAGGGAAGTGTCCGGAGAGAAGGGAGTATTTACAAGGTAAGTAACAGGAGTGAAATGAGAAAAGAAGAAGTCAATTTATTGGGCACCCCCAAAATCTCAAAGAATATATCACCGCCCCTGCTGTGCAACTGAGAAAACAGGCCCAGGAAAGAAAGACCTACTAGGTGCCCAGAACTCAGTGTCAAAGATGACTCAGACATTCAAAGGTCAAAGTCAGAATTCAAACCCAGATCCTGCTGATGAAAGCCAAAGTAAACTATCTCGTGAAAGAGGGAATGATAAAAGGAACTCACCACTGCCACTCCAAAACTCTTTCCATTTCTGCAACAGGCCCAGAGCTGTCAGGCAGATGGGGTGTAGACAGCAATTCAAGTTGGGGCATATCATGAGCTTCCCTGAGAGTTTTCCTTTCTGTGAAATGGGGAGTCTCATTGCAGCCACCTCAAGGGGCTATTGTGTGGACTAAGTTCGTTTATATATGAAGTGTTTTGGAGTGGGCCGGTGTGCTGCAGGCTTGTGTGTGAGGCTCTTAGATCCCCTCCTGGCTGTGGGGCAGGAGGCTGGGTGAGCCATGGGGCTGCCCCGTCTGGGGCCTGGGAAAGTGCCATGTCCTTACTGCCTGGAGCTCTTTGGAGTCATGGAAGAAACTGACGTGACTTCTCCTCCCCTTACAAGACAGGACTCCACGGTGATTGTCAAGGGCCAGCTATGTGCAGGCCACTGCTGGGACTTCTCAGAGAAGGTAATAAAATAATGATAATTATTGTTACTATCATTAATATAGCTTAACGTGTATTAGTCAGGGTTCCGTGAGTAGGAGAGTATGAGTAATATACTCTCCTACTCATAGGAGATATATATTAAGAGATTTGTTGCAAAGAATTGGCTTACATGATGGTGGGGTCTGGCTGGGCACATCTGGAATCCTTAGTGCATGGTGTCGGGAGGGGAAGCTGGACTGGGCACCAGTGGAAGCTGCTGTCCGCATGTGGGATTACTTCTGCCTCAGGAAATCTCCAGCTCTGCTCTTCCAGCCTTTCAACTAACTGAATCCGGCCCACCCAGGTTATCTAGGGTCATCTCCCTTCCTCAAAGTGAACTGATTATATGCTCTAATCACAGCCACAGAATTCCTGTACAGTAACACCTAGATAAGTGTTTCATTACAAAGTACAACCTGCCCAGCCTGACACATAAGACGGCCCATCACAGTGTGGGCCCAACGAGACGCCAAGCCCGTTGCTACATACCAGCTGATGTCTTTTCCCCAATGGTCCCAAGAGGCAGGTTGGTTCTTAAGTCTTTTCTAGAGGAAAGTGACTTGCCCAAGGTCACATAGCTGGTCAGGCAAGAGCTGGGCTTTGAACTCAGTCGGCCTCCAGAGCATGCACTTAAGCCCCTGAGGCTCTGCAGCACCAACTCATCTTTGTCTTCCTGCAGCCTGATGGGGAGTCTCGTCTCTGCTTTAGGAGGAAGGCACCGAGGCATGGCGAAGTTGTGTGGCTGGTCCAGCCGCACAGCCAGGAAGTGTGGCAGGCTGTTTCACACCAGCCACAGCCCCTCCTCACAGCAGCCACCTGACCTCAGCTGCCCCCCATGGAGCTCTGCACAGGAACTCTCTGTGTGACCCCCCTCCTCTCTAGCCTATCAGGCCTGGAGGGGCAAAGTTCTTCCAGGTCTGACGTTGGAGGGCTTGGCCTTGGAGTGCAGGGTAGAGGCAGGGGACCCCTGGATCTGGGGATCTCCTATCTGGGGGCTGGCTCTCACTGGGCGAGGAGACTCCCAGAGCATACTATGGGAGATACTCAGTCAGGACAAACGTCCTCAAACTGTCCCTTTTCCCAGCCTCGAGCTGCTCAAGGCCCTGGTTGCCCAGTAAAACGTGCATTCCTTGGGAAGCCAGAGCCCGTCTGAGCAACAGGCCCCCAGGGGGACCCAGCACAGCCAGGGCTGTGGTCAGTGCCGGCCGTGGCCTGACCCACCCACCCACCCCTTCCTGGGGCTCCTGTGCCAGGGCAGGCGGCCCTGTGGACAATGCCTTGCTCTGTTCCCGGCCTGGGAGGGGGTAGCAAATTCAGTTGCAGCTCTCACTGAGCTGGGGATCCAATGCTTCCATGCTCATCCCCGCTAACTGGCACCTTCAGGCCTCAGAGGAAACGCAGACACCCTGTGCTTAGCACCCTCCCAACCGCTCGAGCAGGCTGCAACTCAGAGGTCAGGAGACAGGGTCAAGATGACTTCAGGAGGCCCTGGGGTTGGTGGTTGGGAGCAGCGAGTCAGCAGGACCAGCCACGGGCACCCCAAACCCCTCCCTGGCCGGTGCAACTCCAGCCTTTGTTCATCACCTTTGACCAGGCCTCAGTTTTCATTTGGTGAGGGAGGAGAAGGGTCAGAGAGGCTAGTCACGCAGCCAGGAAGCAGCAGAGGTGGGACTCAAAACCCAGCTCAGCGAGCCTCCAGAGCCCATATGCATAACCACTACCCCAGACGTGTTAGCGAACCCCGAAGTGATCAGGAATCCCAGGGCTTGGGGAAAACCTGCACAAATTTTAGCAAACCCTTCCCGCTTCCAGCACATGCAAACACAGACACACACACACACACACACACACACACACACACACCTTCTCTAGTAACCAAACCCCATGGGGGAGGGGGGGTGCCTGCCCTTCTGGACAGCCTGGGAAAGGGCCTTGCAATTTCAGGTCCAGGCCCCCTCTCAGCTGGAGGGGGGGCACTCTGCTGCCTCGTGTGTCCCCAGCCCAAGAGTCTGGGTCCCAACTCGGGGACCCCTTTGAGTGTGTGTGTGTGTGTGTGTGTGTGTGAGTGTGTGATGGGAGGAGGTGGTCCTTCCCCGGAGCCTCCTCCCAGCCTAGCAGGTCTGTGGGCCCGCCTGACCCTCTGCCCCAGTCCTCCCAGGACCCACAGGCCCCAGGCCAGCTCTGGCTTCCGGAGCTGCCGCCACCTTGGCCGGCCGCACCACACATGGTTTCAATCAGCGGCCTGGCTGCATGAATGGCGCCTTGTGAGAGCACCACGGCGCTCACCTCCACGCAGGCCAGGCCAGGTGGGGCAGCCTCGGGGAGAGAGGAGTGTGCGAGGAGACACCAGGCGGATGGGGAAGGGGGCGGCCTGAGGGTACAGGCCACACAGCAGCAAGTCAAGGCTCTGCTCAGGGAGGAGGCTGGGCCAGTCACCCTACCCTCTCTAAGCCTGGGCTCTGCGCGCCACAGAAAGGAGAGAAACAGTCCTCCCGTGGGGGTGCCCTGCAGCTTCACTGAGATGCTGCACGGTGCAGTGTCCAGCTCAGCTTTTCAGGGGACAAGGGATTTAATGGGAGAGCGGAGGGGACCGCGGCTGGGAGGAAGGAGACTGGCCTCCAGGAGGTTAGGGGTGGCATTTGTGTGTGTGCGGAGCAGACATTGAATCTCCTGTGGTTTCATCAGCTCCCAGGCCCCGGGTCTCTGCAGCTCCCGCCACACTTCAAAGGGGCCTTCCTAGAGAGAGCTTAAGAAACCAACCTCAGCATGGTGAGGGGGGTAGACGAGGAGGAGGCTGGCCTGCCGCCCCCATCTCTGTTGCAGCAGGAGAACTTCAGGTTAGACACAACAGTAATAATTAACGTTCACCCAGCACTTACTGGGTGCTGTGCTCTGTGCATCACATGCATCATCTCATTTAATCTCCCTCCTCCTATCTATCACTGTTTCCATTTTACAGACAACTGAACTATGGCTCAGAGTGAGTAAGCAACCAGGTCAAAGCCACACAGCAGGGGAGAAGCAGAGCCAGGCTGTGAAGCCACAGGATGCAACTCCAGAGCACAAGCTCCTCCCTCTCCACCACCCTTGTCGGGAAGCACCTTCCTGCCTGGTTGAGGAAGTACCAGCTCCCATGTGGATGGCAGGCCTGGGAGGCACACCTGAGGGGATTCATAGGACTTGGCTGCTAGGGGTAGTGCTTTCTGATATCCTTGCTGGGCTTCCACTCTTGCCCGGAGAGCTTCTAGAGGCCCAGTCCAGAGGGCCTCACGCCTCACTCCCAGCACCCAGCACTGCCTGACCCGGACAAGGAGCTCCTGGGTGTCTGAGAATGGGGAGGGAGAGCAAATGTCAAGGGGAGGCACAGACCTCATCGTGTCTCCTATACCTAACCTGTGCAGCCTTCCTGCCAGGTCAAGATAACGTCCAGGCTCCATGCATGGCTCACAAGGCCACAGAGGTCCCTGCAATGTCTGCAGCCGTCACCCCTCCACCCCCACCCTGACAAGCCCCTCTCCAGATAGGGCCTCAGGATTCTCAGCAGCCCTTGGCACTCAGTCTTTTACCTCCAGTCTGTGCTCCTGCCTTGCCCCTACCTGGAACCCTCTCCTCTCTCGCTTAGCTAACTGGTCCCCCAGGACTCAGCCGAGCTCCCATGTGCCAGGACACCTGACCTGCCCCAATAGGGTTGGGTCCCTCTGTGGCCCCCAAGCTCGGGAACATCCTGGAGTGCTGCTGAAGCAAAGCCCTGGGGCCCTGTGCACCTTTCCTCTAGGAGTTGCCCCAAATTCAGAATCCACTCCTGAGAGGAAGGACGCTTCCTCTCCCCTCTATTGGAGATGGGGACACCCCCTCTTCAGATCCATTCCTCTACTAACTCTCTCATCAGGGCTACACTGTGGAGCCAGCCAAGGGGGCTGCACTCGTGGGTCTGCGTGGATGAGGGGGCACTGAGGGCGCCCTGTCCAGCTCCTAGTCTTTCGCTGGCCCTCCGAGCTGAGCGGAGAGGCTTCTGGAGGGCCGCACGATGGCCACGCTGCCCCTGCAGCCTCAGGTCAGGGGAGGCCTCCACCCCGCTGAGCCGGTCAGCCCACGGCTGGGTGCCCGCGTCTTGGGCGCCCAGGAGTCTCCCTCACACCTTGTGGTTTGGGGTGATGGGCCAGTGAGGACCCTCAGAGACCGAGCTTCGTGGAAGGGACTGCGGACATGCTCCAGGGTTAAGCCCCTCAAATGTTCAGCCAGACTTTGTTTATGCTGCTAAAAAAAATCTAAAATAACCCGCATAATCAGCAGATAAACCAAGTGTGGTACATTCACAAAACTGAATGCCAAGAAGAAGAACATTTAACGACACCAGGAGGTGGTCATAATTTATCACTAAGTGAAAAAAGGCAGATAATAAAACCCTGTGGTGGATGGGAAGAGGAGATGGGAAGGGAGCGCCTACAATGGACATTGCTATTTGGGGTGATGGAAATGTTTTGGTGATGGAAGTGGTGATGAATAACATTGTGAATGCAATTAACAGCACTGAAATATGTATCTGAATGTGACTAAAAGGGGAAATGTTAGGTTATGGTAAGAGAATAAACATTTTTTAAAATCCCTGGAATTACTCCACACAGTGACACCTGAGTTAAACCATGGACTATAGTTAATAGGACAATTATAAAAATGTGCTGTCATCAATTGTAACACATGTTCCACACCTATGCAAAGTATTAATAATAGGGTGGTATGGGGGGAGTCCTATATTTTAGGTATGATTGTTCCATAATCCCCCAATTTCTCTAAAAAAGAAAAAAGAAATGAAGGCCCCCAAAATTCATCTTGAGGGCAGGCAGTGGTGGCTCAGCGGCAGAGTTCTCGCCTGCCATGCCGGTGCTTGCCCATGTAAAAAAAAAGAAAAAGAATTCATATTGAGAGAGAAAGACCTCCAGGCAGATGTGTAAAGGAAGCTCCAGGAGTGCTTCAGAGTGTGGACTTGAACTTTAGACTCTGCCACCCATAGCAGGCAGACACTGGGTAGGTCGCCACACCTGAATGCCTGGGGCTCAGCATCTGTACAATGGGGAGAAGGCAGCACCTGAAGATGCATAGTGCGTTGCAGGGGTAGTGATTGTCTCCATGTTACAGGTGATTTTAATTTTCTTAGGCTTGCTGATTTGTGTTTTTAAAATTTTCTGCAATGGGGCGGCTGCCGTGGCTCAGCAGGCAGAGCTCCGACCTGCCGTGCTGGAGGTCTGGAGTTCGATCCCTGGTGCCTCCTGCCCATATGCAAATTAAAAAAAAAAATTTTCTGCAATGAATGTGTATTACTCGTATTAATTATTTAAAAATGAAAGCAAACGTGACTTTACAAGAAAA
>PVIY010010078.1:55000-70067 GCA_004026745.1 Myrmecophaga tridactyla | reverse complement strand
AAAAAAGACCATAGCTTTTATCACATGAATTGTGTTTTACTATGATTATTACTGAATTGGGTTTTATTTTTCATGCTACACGGCATGTACTGATGGAGTTTTAGAAAATCTGTATAACCTTTTAGGGAATTCTAACTATGCATGAGAAATGAAAACAATTTCATTGATCATTTAAGTCAAGAAGAGATAGATTATATAAGGAAATATTTAAACTAATTCCTTCAATTTATACCACAAATTAATGCTTTATAATCAAATGAATTTCTGGATGTTTACACAGAAAATGAGAAATCACTCAGTTAAAGGCCACTCTACTAATCTTTTCTTAAAGTTTCTACTGCTGCTTTTTACATTTTTGATTTTGAAATGCTAAAAGTGAGTGTCAATGAGGGACATGGAATCCAGGGGAAAGTAGTCACTTTCTCTCCAAATTTTAAAATTCAAATTTTTAATGGATATTTATTTTCTATGAGGAACAAACAACAATATTTAAATTGCTAACTGCATATTGCAAAGTAATGAACTAATTATCTAATGAGACCAAAGAAGGAGAAAAAGAAGGGAAAACAAGAGAATAGCTTGCAAGATCTGTTCGAGTTCCTTTCAGGTTATGGTTAGTCCTTTCCATTCCCTCTTTTCTGGGTTTCTTATGCTCTGAACATTGACCCTGGGCGGCTACTCTGCCTTATAAAGACAGATTTTTATATTAAGAATTCTCATTTAAAAATTGCCTGGCACATACACAGGTGTTAACACGTATATAGCAGCATCTCCCCAACTAGTTTTTAGAATAATCTTCCCCTTTGTAAGAAAGTAAACTTTGACTTTATCTAGGTAACTCCACCTGATGATATCTGCTTCCAGATTTCCTGCCACAGGTCCTAATCTTCCTTCCAAAAATGTTCTTCCTTTGGTACAAGTGCTCTTTCGTCTATGCAATGCTTATGTGGCTGAGGATTTAAAGACCATAAAATCCTATCCTCCGTCTTTACAGAAGGCATGACTGTTGAAATCGAGATGGAATCTTAAGAAATGTTCAAGAAGTCAAGGAAAGAAAAACAGATAAATTAGAAAAGAGGAAACAAGATAAATATTACAATGGCATATGTAAGCTTTCACACACCAATAATTATCTTAACTATAAATGATGTATACTCAACAGTTGAAATTCAGAGATAATCAAAGTGAGTAAAAAGCACGCCTCATGTATATGTAGTTTATAAGACTTCACATAACCAATACAAATAGGTTAAAGTAAAAGGATGCAAAAGGATGTAGCATGAATTAACTTTTTTTAAAAAGCAGAAAGAGCTATGTTAATACCAGATAAGGTAGATAAAGTAGAGTAGAGGCTAAGAGAAATATTACTTATGATAAAAGAATCATTGCACCAGGAATGCATAATAATCCTAAGTGGGTATTCACTAAACAGCATAACCTCAAAATATATGAAGAAAAGTCAGAGTTTAGCACTTAAACACAATACCCAGAGCAACTAATATAACTAATAAATACAAAATATACATATATATCCAAAGACTTGGTTTGCAGCTAAAGCAGTGTCAAGAGGGAAATTTATAGCACTTAATATTAACATTTGAAAAGAATGATGTTAAATACATAAGCTAAGTGCTTACCTCAAGAAATTTAAAACAGAAAAGCAAATTAAAATGGAAGTAGGCAGAAGGAAGGAAATGATAAAAGGAGAAATCAAGGTATTTGAAAACAGGGGAAAATAGAGAAAAATGAATGAAATGAATGTTTCATTTTGTTTAATGAAACAAAAAAGGTGATTCTTTGAAAATGTCAATAAACTTGATTATTTGGCAAGACTGAGACAAAAGAAGGATGACACAAATCCTCAATATCAGGTAGGAAACAGGGTGTCACTCCAAATATTGCAAACATCAAAATAGTGTGAATGGTTTACACAAATATATTCAAAAGCTTCAAAGTGGACCAATTCCGCAAAACCACAAATTACCGAAATGCAACCAATGTGAAATGCATTATCTGAATATCTCTATAACCATTAAAGAAATTAAAGTTGTAAAGAAAAAGCTCCTGGAAAAAGAAATGCCCATGCTTAGATGGTTTTACTGGAAAGTCTACCCAACATTTAAAGAGGAATTAGCCCCAATTCTATATAATTTCTCTTTCTCTCTCACTCTTTTTTTTGGCATGGGCAGGCACCAGAAATCAAACCTGGGTCTCCAGCATGGCAGGCGAGAATTCTGCCACTGATCCACCATCGTACCACCCTATATAGTCTCTTTTTAAAACTAGGAGAGAACACTTTCTGACTTTCATCTTATGTGGACAGTATTGCCCCAATATGAAAACCAGATAGAAACAGCTTTAAAAAAGAAAAGAAAAGAAAAAGAAAACTATGGACTAATATTTCTCATGAACTTAGATGCAAAAATACTCAACAAAACATCATCAAATTGAATCTCACAATGTATAAAATAATAAAAACACTAAAAAAGTAGGACTTCATCTAGGCACAAGGCTGGCTCAAGATTTGAAAATCAATTGATATAAAATTAATATTATCCTACCAATGCAAAAATATGATCATATTAATTGATGCAGTAAAATTGAAAAATATTCAAATATCATTCTTCACAAAACTTTCAACGATTCAGAAATTGAGGGGAATCGCCTCAATTTCATAAAAAAGCATCTACAAAATCCCTATAGCTAACATCATTATTATCAGTGAGAGATTGGATGCTTTCCCTCTAAATTCAGAAGCAAGGTGAGGATGTCTTTACCTCATTCCTATCAACATTGTACTGAAAGTCCTACCTAGAACAATGGGAGAAGAAAAACAAATAAAAGGTAGACAAATCATAAAGGATTAGATAAAATTGTCTTCATTCATAGACAGCATGATGACTCACTAAACAAAGAAATCCTGATGCTAATGAGCAAGAACAGTAGTCACAGGATGTAATCACAATGCATGTAAGTCAATTGCTTTCCTATATGCCCGCATTGAAACAAAAGAATTGGAAATTTTTTTAAAATACCATTTTTTTTTATTAAAGCCATACTTAAGTACAAATCTTAGCACAATATGTATAGCATTTATTTGTGTACAAATAGAAAGCAATGATGAATGGACTCAAAGAGGGCCTAAATTAATTGAGAGATATTTTGTGTTCATGGTTTGGAAAACTTGGTATCGTTCTGCTGTCAATTCTTCCCAACGTTATATCTAGATTCAACTCAATCCCAATGGCATCTTAGCAACTACATTGAAGATGTTCACAAACTACATTTAAAGTTTCTCTGGAAAAGCAAAAACCTGGAATAGCCAACCCAACACTGAAGAATTAAAATAAAAAATACTGAGGAACTCACACACCCTGATTTGAAGATTCAATAAAAAAAGGCTAGTATGATCAAGACAGCAAGGAAGTGGTGAAGGAATAGATACAAAGATCAGTGGAACAGAAGTGAGAGCCCAGGCATAGAAACATGCAAATGTAGCCAGCAGATCTTGGACAAAGGAACAAAGGCAAGTCAAAGGAGAAAGGAAAATGTTTTCACTCAGAATGCTGAAACAATTGGACATTCATATGCAGGAAAAGAAGGTAGAAAAAGACGAAGAGCTTACCTTTGTAAAAAATTAAATAAAAAATGTATCATTCACCTAAATGTGTAAATTTAAACATCTAAAGCTTAAGTGTACCACCACAAAAAAAAAATGAAAAAAATGATGCATCCTTGGGTTTGATGCTGTGTTGCTAGATACAACATCAAAAGTAAGATGCATGGAAGAAACATTTATAATTTAGACTTTTTTAAAATGAAAACTTCTGCTCTGAGGAAGACACTGTTATAAGAATGAAAATCAAAGTCAAACTGGGAGCAAATATTTGCAAAACACATATCTGAAAAAAGGACTTGTAAGCAATATATAGAGAGAACTCTTGAAGTCAGTGAAAACCTGGTTCAGTGGTAGAATCCTAGCCTTCCATGCAGGAGACTCAGGTTTGATTCCTGCCATACACTCCAAAATAAAAAACCAAGTCAATGAAGAGAAAATCAACAACCCATTTAAAAAATGAAAGAACAACCTTCCCAGACATTTCACTAAAGAAAGTATATAGATGGAAAAAGTCATAGGAATACACCAGAAATGGATTGGCTTTTATAAAAGTATTTATTTAGTTACAAATTTATAGTTCCTTGGAAGAAAGGCAGCTAGCATTCAACTGGGTTTCTCTATCACATGGGAAGGCACATGGCAGTGTCTGCTGGCCCTCTCTCCTGGCTTTTGCCTTCAAAAGGCTTTTCTGGGGTGTTTCCTCTCTTCATGACCAAATGTCTGGGTCTGAGCTCCGTCTCTCTCTTCTGACTCTTCCTTTAAAGCTTCCATCTGATTAAATTTAATGTCACTCCTTGCGGCCATCACTCCCCTTAGCCAACTGCAAATGCAATCAGCCATAGATGAAATTCATATGCTGATGATTTAAGTCCACAGAAACAAAACAACTGGGTACCATTACCTTGCCAAGTTGACACCTGAACCAAACTACTACCCATATGCTCCAGTGATTACACTCCTAGGTACTTACCCAACTGATTTGAAAATGTATGTCCTCACAGACATTTTATATTAGCTTTATTCATCATTATCTCAGGAAATATAACCAAGATGCCCTCTGTGCCAGTCTGAAAATATTTTATACCCCAGAAAACCCATGTTTTAATTCTGATCCAATCTTGTGGAGGCAGCCCTTTCTTTTAATCCTAGTTCAATACTTCAGAGCAGAAACTTTTGATTAGATTATCTCCACAGAGATAGAACATGCCCAAATATGGGTGTGGCATTTGATTAGATGGAGATATGACTCCACTCATTCCAGATAGGCCTTGATTAGATAACTAGAATCTTTAAAAGGGGAAACATTTTGGAGAAATGACAGAGCTGACAGAAACTTCAGAGAAGAGCTGACACAGATACCGATACTTGGAGAACAGAGACACAGGTTTTGCCATGAGATGTTAAGCAAACCAGAACCTGGAGAGGGCCAAGGGAGGCCAAGAGATGAAAGCCAGCCCCAGAAAAGTAAAGTGAGGAGCTCCCACAGGAACAGAAGCTGAAAGCAACAGAGCCCAGGAACAAGGGACCAGCAGATATCAGCTGCATGCCTTCCCAGCTGACAGAGGTGTTCCAGATGAATTGGCCTTTCTTGCATTAAGGTATATTCTCCTGGATGCCTTAGTTTGGCCATTTTCACAGACTTAGAATTGTAAACTTGCAACTTATTAAATTCCCTTTATAAATGTCATTCCGTGCCTGCCCATGTGAAAAAAAAGCCATTCCATTTCTGTTATATCACAATCCAGCAGTTTACAAACAAATACACCATCCTACAGGTGAGTAGATATAAATTCAGTCCATCCACACAATGGAAATTACTCAACTATAAAAAGAAATGAACTATCACGCTATAGAAAGACTTGGAAGAAACATTAATGCAAATTGCTAAGTGAAAGAAATCAGTCTTAAAAGGATGTAGACTGTATCAAATTCCAACAATGACATTCTGGAAAATGCAAAACTGTTGAGGTAGTAAAAAGATCAATGGTTTCTAGAATTTGGGGGGTTTAACAAATGGTCCTAGCAAAATGGATCATGGACTTAAAAGTGGAATTGAATTATCCAGAGGAAATAAAGAAGAAAAACCTAAACTAAACTTCACACCTTAAACAGAATATTAACTCGAAATGGATCATGGACTTAAAAGTGAAATACAAAACTATAAAATATGTAGAAAAAAGCAGAAGAACAATTCTGTATCTAGGTTTTGATAGAGTTCTTAAACTTGGAACCAAACACAAGATCTGTAAAGGGAAAAACTGATATATTGGATCCTTCCCTCAGCATGCAGACATGCTGTCATTTCTTGGATCTTAAGGAAACTACTTCATCATTCCCATTGATTACCACCTGATTTCACTGGGCTTCCGGAAAACACCGCCCTCCATTTCCTCCTCTCAGGTAACTCCTTCTCAGCATCCTCTGCACTTTCCTCCTCTCATCACTCTACTCTTAGTACACAACTGCCCATGAGTACATTCATTTGCTTTTTCCTCTAAGACATTCACTCCCTTCGTAATCCTACAAGTATAAGGGCTTTAAATATCCAATAGGCAGGCATCTTTCAAATGTACATCTCCAGTTTGAATGTGTCTAACTCCAGACTTTTATAATTTATATTCAACTATCTACTGGGCATTTCCATTCAGGTGTCACGAGGACATCTTGCACTTACTTGCCTAAGACTCAGCTCCCATTTTCTCCAGTCCATTTCCTGTTCCACCTGTGCATTTCCCTATCTCAGCAGATGGAAACCACATCAAGTTACTCAGTCAACAACACTTTTGTCTCATTGACCCTTCCTTTTATATTCTATTTCTGGCAACATACAAAAGCATGCTGTTTCTTCCATAAGATTATATCCCCAAATACATTTTTTTCACCCTTCTCCATAGTGCCCCGGTGAAAGCCACTGAATCTCTCCCTGGAGAACTTCAGTAACCCCTACGTCTCTCTGCTTCCCCACTTGTGCTCCTACAATCTCTTCTCAACACAGCAGCCTCAGTCATTCTTTTACAGTGGCCGTCCATTTACGCTGTTCCTCTCCCTGAACCCTCCAGTGGCTTTCCATCTCACCCAGAGTCAAAGGGAAGCTCTTCACAGTGATGAACAAGTCATCCAGACCCTTTAAGAAGCCGATGTCAAGATAGAGCAAGATAAGCAAGAGATTTGTTGGAATGTATTTCCACTAGCTGGTCCCTTTTCCAGAGACTCTTCCTCCATATACCCCAAAACATGACTTCCCCAACTACTTTAAGCTTCTGCTCCAATTTTAGCTCATGCAGAATGGAGATCTTTGTACTTTGGTTCCCATACCACAAGCGCCAATATTTTTTTTTAGCATTAGTGTGGATTGTGGAGTCCTCTTCCAGTGAGTGATTGACTGGTTGCCACCTCTTGTCGCTTCTTCCCCCTTGGAGTCTGAGTTACTTTTCATGGACTTCTCCCTACAGAGCTTGGATTATTTCCATGTGCAAATTTGGTTTTGGACTCTTATGTTTGGGACAGAGTTAGCAGAAATTATAGATACAAGCCATTATTGTCAGTTTTTTTTAATACGGACTCTCAGATTTGTCTGAACTTTGTGTCGAATATTACTAAAACCCAGTTCCCACCTTCAAGGCAAAAGTCTAACCTTCCTTCACTCCAGGAATTCCCTAAGCCATTCATTGTGCATGATGCCTTGCTCTCTTGAACTCTTAGATGACTTTTGTCCACGACACTCATTAAGTGTTCATGTCTACACCACCCTCCATCCAACGCATCCACACTCACTACACCCTTCAGAGCATCGGTGATTCTTACACAGTCACTTAGTCCTGCAGGGCTGAGCATAGCACCTGCATTTGCTCAGCGTCTTATCTGCCGAGTGTCCCATTCTTTGAGAACCAAACCCTCCGCTGTTGCTTGTGGTTCAGTGGCGCAGCCTTTGCCAGCTTCACTGTCTTCCCCCACAGTGGTGGGCAAGCTTTCTGGACCTCAACCCCAGGGTTTGGTTCAGGGTCATTCAGGGTCAAGGATGTGATAGAGTTTGCATCTTCTGAGACTTAGACCATAAAGATGATGGTTGGCCCTTTCCGCGAATGGATGGAGGAGAGGATGAGGCCAATATGCAGTGACCGGTCCAGAAAGTTAGGTCATCTTTTCTAGCTCTTACTGCAGAAAATCACATTGCAGATTCTTGTCAAACTTGGATCATATAACAATCTCTTCATTAGTCACTGAGGTTGTGTGGGTAGAGTATTCTAAGGTGGGCTTGGCTCTACTCTCAAGAAGTTGCTTGAGATTCTGGATTGAGTTGTTCCTGAAGCCAATAAATCCTAGGTTTTTGAGTTATGTCAGATATATACATATAGAGATATACCGAATCATGCCATGTATCAATTTTATAATTATAATGGTTTTCTTCCTATATTATTTTATAATCAATTCTTCATTACATGGTTTATATAATATACCTACATAATTTTCTATACACAATACATGTTTTATTACTGTACCTGTAAGTATTCTATGCTGGATACCATGACTGCTTCCTTATCGATTAGTTCTAAAACTAGAGCAAGCCTTGGCACCTAGCAGAGACCAGTCTGCATGAAGATGCTGTAGAGTTGGAGAATAAGGGTAGGTGTTAACAGAAAAGTGTTGGTGGGTGGACAGAACAACAGCAGGAAAGTAATCAGTTGGATTTCACCCAGCTTGTGCAGTGGTTCTTTGTGCCGGCTTGAATCTGTTACATACCCAGGAAAAGCCTGTTCTTTTATTCCAACCTTATGTGTGCAGACTCATTGTTTGGTGGCACCATTTGATTAGGTTGTTTCCATGGAGATGTGAGCTATCCAATTCAAAGTAGGTGTTAGTCCTTTATTGGAGTCCTTTAAGGTGACTCACAAAGAGAGAGTGTAGAAAGAAAATGCCCCAGGAGAAGCTGAGAGAGAAAGAAATGCCCAGAGACATTTTTGGGAGAGCTCAGAGCCCAGAGAGGTAAAACCAAGTGAGGACACACAGAAGGAGAAACACCCCAACGATGCTAAGAATAAGACCCACAAGACACTGAGAGCTCAGAAAGGTGTCCCCAGAAAAGTAAGGAAGGATACATGGAAACTAAAAGTGATGGAATCAGGAGAAGGACCAGCAGACAACTTCCCATGTGACAGAGGTGTTCTAGGTGCTGGACGCCTTTTTTTCTTAAAAGGTATTCTAACATTGATGCCTTAACTTGGACACTTTATGGACTTAGGACTGTAAATTTGTAACTTAATAAATCCCCATTATAAAAACAACCCATTTCTGGTGTGTTGCATTCTGGCAGCTTTAGAAAACTGAAACGTTCTCAACTTGAAGATTGGCATGAAGTAGGATGCCAAACCCAGATTTTGGGACAGATCAGAATCTTCCTAGGTGTGGAGTGGAGATAAGGTGGGGCTTGAGTAGGAGACATTTACAATTTGAAAAACATAAGATAAAATATCTTTGGTTAGGTCTGTGCCCTCACTGCCATCTTCTGCCAACTGTCCTTACTCAGGCGAGACTGGAGATGGATGGAACCAAGTGTGTTGAGATTACTTGCAAGATTCTGTAAGCATGAGCCTGGAGTGGCAGGCACGTAGCTGAGGTACACTCTGAAAATACGCTGTTCAGTGGTTATCTGTTAGGTGTTATGCAAAGTGACTCTGGAGATTTGGGAGAGGGAGCTGGGGAGTGGGAGAAGGCAGGGTGCAGACAGGAATGCCACGTACCCCTGCCTGGCGGGGGCAGGGGAGGCGGTGGGCCTGGGGGGCAGGGGGGAGGCAGTGGGCCTGGGGGGTCAGGGGAGGTGGTGGGCCTGGGGGCTATTCAACTGTTATCATTCAAGAATTTGGAGGGAATGTGGAAGAAGGTCATCAGGAGAACCTCATGAGAAACAGGAAGGGTTTGGCCTGAAGATTCACAAAGGAAAAGGCAAGGAGTCCTTTCCGGGTGGAGAGGTCTGGAGGGCAGAATCTACCGGGGTGGGATGAGTGCTCATGCATGGGCAGTGATGCAGGTCTGCACAAAATGGAGACCGTTCAATTATCTGCTGATGACGTCTGCGATTCACACACACCACAAACGACTCTGTCATGGGACCGCCTGGCAACGCTTTTTGAGAAACCCACAATCCACAGGTAGAAACTTCAGTAAAACTTGGTGAAAACAAAATATTTTTAAATTAACTCTCCTTTGCCATTTGGATATCATTTTACTTACAAAAATGTAGCAAACACCACTACGTCCTCAAAAAAGTTTTTCGCTGGAGCTCCATAAAGATGTTTAGTAGATGTGTACGTGGGATGTAGAAGGCTGAATCTGAGGAAGAGAGCAATCCACACTGAGGTTTAATGGAAACAGAAATGGAAAGGCTGGGGGCTCCTAAGAGGGCATTATTTTCCAATCTGCCGTCATCGGACTCGTCTTTGATTCTAAGCTGCTTTGAATTTTCCAGCTGCAGCGAGCCTGCTGCCAACATTGTTTCCAATGGGGCAGTAAAATGCCTGACAATCAGCTGCTTACTGGTGGTAGATCTGCTTCTAATGAGCTCAAAAGGGTTTGGTTATTGTGGGCAGTGAGACATGTGTTTGCCTTGTTCCGCAGCTGGGTTCCATTGGAGCCCAGTTGCTTACCTACCGGTGGAGTAATGTGAATTTTCTTAATCATTTGCTCCTTTAGATGCACATGTCTTGTGCCGATGCTACAGTGGAATGCCAGGGCCCAGAACAGGGGAATGAGATGGAGAGTTTAGTACCAAAGTGTTTAGATGTTTATCGTGTTATTTCTTGGTTTCTTTGATTTAGTATTCATGTCTCAAAATATAGCAGAGGGGAGAGACAGACTGAAACAGAGAAAAATAAATCTGCAAGGTTTACAATATTTAGAAATGGTCCTAAATTAAGAACCTCCCTTTTAATGGCAAACAGTTGAAATGGAAAAAATCTATTTACAAACAAAGATGGGAATGCATGGCTTTTCCGTTCCCCTCGTGCCGTTTCATCAGGGAGTTGTTCTCCATATGGCCTGTGCTCCTTGGGTCCCCTTGAACCAACCTCCTCCTGGGCACAGCCCCCAAAGCCGAGAAGCTGCCTCCCTTAAAAGGGAAGAAATGAATGCTCTGGAAACTGAAGCCCTCATCTTCGAGCAGTGATGAGTTGACATCCAGTTTTGTTTCTCATGTGAAATGAGTTAGATCTGAGCAATTCCAAATAAACTCAAGGGGCTAAAACATTTGTTTGAAAGTGATCCAACTGCAGCGATAAATGGTAAAAACTTAAAAATGAGAGGTCAGAATTTTTTAAGGGAGTGCCCTCCCTTATTTCCTTTTTAGAAAAACTTATATTTGTTTAGAACAACTACAATTCATGCTGTGGCGGGGGCTCAGTGTCAGGCCCACAGTGACATGCAGACATCCTCCCGTGGAAGGACAGGGTGTGAGAGGGAAGAGTAAGAAGTCAACGTGTCATACCCCAGCCCCCTTTTATGTCCCACGGCACCCTGCTTGCTATAACAAGTATGGACAACTTGTGCTTTTAACCTCTCCTAGGGTGTGCACAGCTGAGCATGGACACGGTCAATCCCTGTGGAGACACCTGCAGTGACTGGCTCGAGGGGTCCTCTCAGGCCTCCTTGGCGAGTGTGAGGCTCAGGTCCTGGCTACAGGGAGACATGGCGGGTGGGGAGAGCTGGGGGGAAGGGAGGCCGTCTGGACTTGGTAAGCAGGGAGGAAAGGCTGGTTGCCCAAATCCCCAAGACATGCCCTCCCTCCAGAGATGCCCACCTCAGACTGCGAAAGCAGGTACCACCCTCCCGGGGCAGTTCTCAAATCGCAGTGGCTGTCTTGGAGGTCCCAGTCAGCTCCAGGGCCTGGAACTGTCTCCTTCAATATCTAAGTCAGAGGGTGACAGCAGCAGCCAGGTCACTGCACACATCGGGGGACCCAGAAGCTCTAGATGGCACACCTGCACTTCCGCCCACCTGCAGAGGTGTTTCCACACCTTTCAATCAGGGGAACTTCATATTACAAAAGTGCGTGTTTGGGGCCCCTCGCGGGTCGTGGCAGGAGTTGGGGTGATTTGCTTTTGCTGGGTAAACGTGACTATGTAGGCGGTGCCGCACTTCTCTCTTTCCGGAAAGGGAAGACTTGACATGTCATTTTTGTCCCTCATCCCGTGTTCCTCAGCCAGCTACATTTGGGCTTTATGGCTGCGCTTTGGCAGAAAGGTGGGCTGTCCCTGTGGGGTCAGCTTCTGACTGTGATAGGGTCTCTAATGCCCCTCTACAGGGGGTCTCCCCTCGGGCGGGTTCTGCCCCAGAACAGACGCTCCACTCTCACAAGCCATGGCACCTTCGCGGCTACCTCCCTGGTCAGCAGGAGCCCCGGGGCCGTGAGCTCCCGCTCTGGCCCCACGAACCACATGTAAAGTGCTGGGGGCTAAGACTTGTTAGGCGGGAACTGCAGATGTGCGCTGAGCACGTAGGATGGGTCATTTAAAAAGATGATTAGTATACTTATCTCATTTAACTTCCCAGACGTGTGTGTGCCTGGGTGGCTGGGAGGGCTGGAGGGGGCTGGAGGGTGGCTGAGGACACCGTGGGAACGTGGCACAGGGGGCCCTGAGGGAGCCCCCGGCATCCAGCGAGGACAATGGAGTTAGGCAGAAGGACAGTGGACACATAATGGACTTCCTAGTTTCCTTTATTCTACCCCACTCTTTCTTTTTCACGTCATCCATTAAGCTGTAAGGACAAAGACCAGAGCGAATGCCTCATGTGGGGGGAAATTCCCTAAGGAATGGAGGGGGAGACAGCGGTGGGGAGGAGAGAGGTTGGAGACGATGGAAGCAGGATAGCGGGAGGTGCCCTGGGGTCCCAGGCCAGCTGGGTGCAGCCCCGTCCCGTGAGTGGGGACTGAGGCATCAGGTGCCCCCCCGGGCTGCCACCACCCGGCACGGAGTCCGAGGGGCTCTGCTCGTCCCGGCCCCTCACGCATCCAGCAACCACCAGGCACTCTGAAGCTCCATTTATCACCCAATTCGGTTTCCATACAATCGTTTCTACTGGGGCATGTTTCCAACTTTGCCTTTCTTTGTTCTACTGAGGAATGGGACTGGGAAATCTAAGATATAATCATAAATATATTGGTTTGAGTTAGGAAATACACCGATATTTCTTTGCTGGGTAAAAAATAACTGGCAGTCCATACTATAGGGCATGTTCCTTCCGTTCGCCCTCCGGGTGGGCAGACTTCGTAGGAGAGCAAACGCCCAACAGGAAATGCCATGCAGGACACAGAACTCACAGACAAAGCTACAACTTCGTGTCAGGGTTTCCCACTTGTGGGTCCAGCCTCGCCTGAGCCCTTTGTGCAACAGTGTGTGCCACACACCTCCACTGTTAGCAGCGTGGATAGCTTGATGGTTAAACAAGAAGAGAACAGATGTGATGTGCAAGTGAAAGGGAAAAAGGAATAGCAGATAGAAATAAGAACGTATTTAGGAAAACTTTGCTTCATTTGCTAAGACATGGTTCTTTATTAATCACTGTGAAGAGTGTGATACTTCTGTGAAATCAGATATACAGATCAGATTATTAAACACTTAAACACACATGAATCCCAACTGCTGGAAGTGTGTTGAAAGCAATCTTCGCTTTTAGTATGTTTTCTATTTATTATGGCATTGGAATTCTTTCCACATTATCTTTTGTTGAGATTTCCACACATTCTTGTTTGCAGGCATTCAAAACCACCACTGCCACCAAGCAAAAAGATTCAGAGCCCAATTTCTCTTTCTTCTCTTTATACAGATGGACTGTACATTTTATTTTTATTTCTTAATTTTGTCATTTAAAACACTCCAGGATGCTGTAGTCCAGCACCACAAGGCATGTCTTATAGACACAGTTGGCCAAGGTGAGAAAGAGAAGGCACTGGACAAAGACTGATCCAGGGGGATAGTTTTTACATCCCTTCCGCGTTGCTGACGAGCTGCAGGCTCCCAACCTATGCCTTTTACATAGCACATTTGCGTGTCATTTCTTTCAACAAACAATAAAAAACCTTTTTTTACGAAATACACACATATGGGTGTGCACACATTGACACAGCAATCCCCCACACGTATCGCCGGTGTGTGGCATGTGTGTGAAACCTACCCAGTTTGGATTCTTTGACTAAGATTCCTGTGCCATGTGGAGTGTGATGTGAGGAATGCGTGGATGTGTCGGTGTGCAGAGCTGTTCAAAGCTCCTTTTACAATGTCTTCTGAAGCGCCTTTTCACTCCTTAATTCGGGCACCATTTTATGCTCCCAGTTCTCACCTTGGATCTCAAACACATTTTCTGCTTTTAAGACTCAACATACCTATCTCAGTAATAATCAATTTGTCTAATGCTCTCCACAAATCCTTGACATCAAGCTAACCACATAATAGATACAAAGCACCGAATGTGAACAGTTAAATGCTGGCCTCACCAAAGGGAAAAGCACTTTTTCTTGGAGACAGACCTTCGCAAGGAGGGTTCCAGAGATGCAGCCTCTGAAGGGGCAGCTGTGGGTCTGCTGACTTTCCCACTGGATTTTGCAGTTTTTGTTACGATCCAAATGCTCTGAATTGGGATTATCCAAGCTCTGTCCCTGCAGCCCTGACGGCCCAAGGGCTAACAGCAGAGGGGGTCACGCTCAGGTACCTGGGAGGCTCGCCGTGATAATTAGGGACAAAAGACTTTGGAACGTCCTTCACAAGCAAGCCAGCTTAAATCCAATGTTGCTTCACAGTATACTAATCAGTGAAATTATCAGTGCTCATTCAAGAGTTCAGGCTTGTGGCCCGCGTTCGACAGCGGCGATGATGGTGCCATTCACAGGGCTTTCTGACAGCTTGAACATTCACAGTTTACCTAATTCCCATCGACAGAGGACAACTAAGCAATAGCTCAGAGATGAGCCTCTCGGGCCGGGTTGACGGGAATGACACAGAACGCTGTGAGCAGACAGCTGGAAGGCTGGCACTCCCGAAAGACACAGTCTAGACTGGGGACACGGGCGTGAGTCACGAAGGCTCGCAAAGGCCAGCCAGGTAGATCCCAACGCATGGAGTGGTCACTGAGTGACCTGCAGAGGTCCTGAGTGAGGATAGGGAGAACCCCTTGGGGACATGAGGAAAGTGGAGGTGACGAGAATTTAGTGAGTGAGGGCCAGGGGGGACACATGGGGCTGGGAGCCTGTGGCTCCAGGTGACTCGGCTGCAGGGAAGTCACCTGCAGCACTTGAGGCTCTCCTGGATGCAATGAGGGAACACCGAGCTAAGGGGATGACCAGGTTTCAATTTTAAAATGAGCGTGTTGGCTTCCCTTTGGAGAATGGAGGAAGGGGAGTCTGAACGGGTCATGGTGAAAACAGACAATGGCTTGGTTTAGAGTCGGGGTAGAACTGACAAG
>PVIY010010078.1:0-50000 GCA_004026745.1 Myrmecophaga tridactyla | reverse complement strand
TCATAATTCCACAGGAAATTTCCTATACTTAGCTCTTCAATTATTAGTTTAATAAAGGAAGATGTTAGTGTGATTTTAATTCCCTGAATGACATCATAGATGACAGAAAATAATACTATTCCTTACTTGGCTATTTATATACGAGGTTACACATCTTCCCCACTGCTATAGTAATTTTATGTTTGTTGGCATGTATTCATTTCCCTTTTTTTTTTTTTAGAAAAAATGTTGCACAGACCCTAGAATTTTCTAAAGATGGTTGAATTGAATCCATTAAGGTTCAGTTATAATTCAAAATAGAAAATCATTTTATATAGATACATCAGTGCATATGAGGCAAATACTTTATTTTTGTAATTCTAAGAGTTTACAAATTATACGACATGCCATCAATTTAATTATATTATTTACAGTAGAAGAATATGTATCTGTATATCTATATCTATCTATCTATCTATCTATCTATCTATCTATCTATCTATCTATCTATCCGTATCTAATCTATATCTGTAATAGTTCTAACTAAAAAAAAATCCACTTAACTTCTTTCTAGTGGTGCATGTGCAGGAGATTTAATTTGTTTATCTGTATAATACAGATAGATAGAGATAGATAGATGAAGAGACAGAGAAAATACAGATAGAATGATAGATGATAGAAGTATGTTTCTCATGGTATTACATTTGGATGCATTAGAGACAAAGATGGACATATAGAGCTGTATCTATTTTCCATGTCACTCATTAACTGTAGGATTTTGTAGATGTTTATGTAATGAAGCATATATTGAATCAGGCTTGCATAATTGGAATAAAATCCCATTTATTTGTGGTATGTATTCTTTTTATGTTGTTGAGTTTCAATTGCTAATATTTTGAAGATGTCCTTGAGAAAGTCTAGTTTTCCTTCCTTGTAATGTCTTTATCATTTTTTTTTATTAGGGTAATCTGGCCTCATGGAATGTATTAGAAAATTCTCTCTCTCATTCTAATTTCTGGGAAGGAACTGTGATGGATTCCCTCAGGTTTTGTTTGTCTGAGAAAGTCTTCATTTTCTCTTGCACTTTTGTAGGATAATTTCACATGATATAGGATTCTATGTTGATGCTTTCTCCTTTCAATATTTTAAATCTTTATCTCTATCCTCTTCCTGCTTGCATGGCTTTAGACAGTAAGTCCACTGTAAGTTTTATTACTAAGCACCCTGAGGATGCACAGGTTAAGATTTGGAAAATGTCTTGATGAGAATTTGAGTGCAGATTTCTCTGCATAATTTCCAGCAGTCCCCTCCACTCTGTATATTGCTCCCATGTCTCAGATGCTTAGGCAACCTCATCTGCCAATCTCTGTTCTCTTAGCCTAGTGGCCTGCTTGATTCTGCAGGACTCCATTTGTTCATGATGAAAATTGGAAAATATAGATAGTGCAGCTTACAGAAAGAAAGCCAGGGTGGCTGAGAGCTGGCTCCACATGCTCCCTTCTTTTAGGATTTGTAGACCCTCTAGGCTGTCCTGCACTGCGTCTCTCCAAAGCCATTTAATTATTTTTAAATGTCTTTTGGTGAACAATATAAGTTATTTTTTTCCCTTTAAATCATACAGTTAGGTTAGTCGTGAACTTCCCTGACATTGGTGGAATAGATTTCTTAGCGTTGGTGGTGTTGACAATAAACACCCCTGTGATGGTCAGGTTCGTGGGTCAGTTTGGCCAGGTGATGGTCCCCACTTGTCTAGTTGGGTGAGCACTGGCCTGTCTGTTGATATAAGGACATTTCATGCACTTAAATAATAACCATGTTGGCAGCATCCACAGCTGATTCTGCAATCAGCTAAAGGGAGTGTCTTCTACAATGAATGACACTTAATCTAATCACCAGAAGGCTTTTAAGTTGAATTTAGAAGAAACAGTCACTATTCCTGCTTCAGCCAGCCAGACTCTCCTGGGATTTCATTGAGGGCCTTCACTGAAGCTGCCAGCTCACAGCCTGCCCTACAGTCCTTGGACTCTTACATCCCCACGGTTGCATGAGACACTTATATAAATTTTATACTTATAGATATCTGCTACTGATTCTGTTTCTCTAGAGAATCCTAGCTAACACAACTTGGTACTGGGAGTGGGGTTGGGGAATCTGGGCAGTGCTGCAAGGTGGCAGTCCCTCTCGTACTTTGTCCTTCAAAGTTCTCATTTGAATACTTGTTACTACCACCAAAATCTGCACCTGCGGTGGCTCCACCTGGGCCTGCACCCTAGGCTTCAAGGCTCACCTCTGCAGCCCACCAACTCATTGCAGTGCTGCTCACTGGCCAAGGTGGGATCCCCAAGACCTCTCCAGTCCACCAAGGGCTCACCACCAGCCCATCTTCCCCACCATGCCAGGGAAATGGAGAACTAGCTCACATGTTAGGACCTGAAAGATTGTGAACTATGCCTAGGTAGGGCAAAACCAGAGGAAACTCTGGTGGAGGTCCATAGCAGTCCTGACGTGCGAATCGGTTGTCCGACCTAGGTATAGGGGTGAAAGACTAATCGAACCATCTAGTAGTTGGTGCCCTCAGAAGTTTCCCTCAGGATAGCTGATATGCTTGCATGCTACGCCCACAGGTAATTTTATCTGGTAAAGTGAAAGACCAACTGTGACACAATGAAAGTGATCAGCCTGCTACCTGGTGGCAGGTAGATTACATTGGACCACTTCCATCATGGAAGGAACAGCGATTTGTTCTAACTGGAATAGACACATACTCTGGATATGGGTTTTCTTTCCCTGTACATAATACTTCTGCCAAAACTGCCCTTCATGGGTATTACACACAGCATTGCTTCTGATCAAGGAACACACTTCACAGCAAATGAAGTGTGGGAATGGGCACATGCTCATGGAATTCTCTGGTCTTACCATGTTCCCCATCATCCAGAAGCAGCTGGATTGATAGATCAGTGGAATGGCCTTTTGAAGACCCAATTACGATGCCAACTAGGTGGTAATACCTTGCAGGCCTGGGCCAGTGTTCTCCAGGAGGCTGCGTATTCTCTGAATCTACATCCACATCATGATGCTGTTTCTTTCATAGCCAGGATCCATGGGTCCAGGAACCAAGGGGTGGAAATGGGAGTGGCACCACTCACTATTACCCCAAACGGTCCACTAGGAAAATTTTTGCTTCCTGTGCCTGCGATCTTGAGCTCTGCTGGTCTACAGGTTTTAGTCCCAGAAGGGGGAGTGCTTCCACCAGGAGAAACAATGATTCCACTGAACTGGAATCTAAGACTGCCACCTGGTCACTTTGGGCTACTCATGCCCCTGGATCAGCAAGCCAAGAAGGGGATTATTTTACTGGCTTGGATAATTGTCCCTGACTATCAGGGGGAAATAGGACTGCAACTACACAATGGAGGTAAAGAAGAATTTTCCTGGAATATAGGAGATCCCCTAGGGCATCATTTAGTACTACCATGCCCGGTGATTAAAATCAATGGCAAACTGCAACAACCCAATCCAGGCAGGACTACTAATGACTCTCAAACTTCAACAATGAAGGTTTGGGTCACCCCACCAGGCAAAGAACCATGGCCAACTGAAGTGCTTGCTGAGGGTAAAGGGAACATGGAATGGGTAGTGGAAGAAGGAAGTGATAAATATGAATTGTGAGCACAGGGACAGTTACAGAAACGAGGACCTTCATTGGAGCTGCCAGGTCATGGCCTGCACTAGGATCTTGGACCCTTACATCTGCTTGGTTGCATAAGACAATTCCTTGCTTTGTGATTAGTGTCTATGTATTTACACATAAATCAAATATCTCTGTTTTCCTCTTTATTTTATCCCTGTTATCATTTGACATAAGCTGTTTTGTTCATGTTATAGTATTAAGTTCTAAGATATCAAGTTTAAGAGTGAATATTACCCCAGGACTTGCACCCTATTCTGGAAAGATTTGATGCATTTCCAGTTGTAGATGGGACAGTTGAGTATTGTTAGGTGAAGAAAAATATGTCTGTTATTGTTTTCCATTTAAAGATTAAATATGATTTAAGGTGATGTATGTAGCTGCCAATTTGACAAGGGGTGGACTGTGATGGTCAGGTTCATGTGTCAACTTGGCCAGGTGGTGGTGCCCAGTTGTCCGGTCAGGCAAGTGCTGACCAGTCAGTTGCTGTGACCTGTCAGTTTCATGGACTTAAATCGTGACCATGCTGGCGGCATCCACAGCTAATTGCATTTGTAATCAGCTAAGGGGAGTGTCTTCTGCAATGAGTGACATGTAATCTAATCACCAGAAGGTTTTTAAGAAGGATTCAGAAGAAATAGTCACTCTTCCTTCTTCAGCCAGCCAGCCTCTCCTGAGAGTTCATTGAAGACCTTCATTGGAACTGCCAGCTCGTGGCCTGCCCTACAGACCTTGGACTCTTACATCCCCTCAGTTGCATGAGATATTTTCATAAATTTTATATTTACAGATGTCTCCTGCTGATTCTGTTTCTCCAGAGAACCCTAGCCAAATCAACCCCTTTATCTCCTGTGTGGGTCTACCAGGAGGGAAGGGCAAGGAATTTCTGCTCACTGAGAGGCTTGGTACTACAATCAGCTCTGACTCACCTTTCCTGAAGCAAGTTAGCTCAATGAAGAAAGGCTATCTGGAGGAAGAGAAAGAGCTGGGCACAAGAGAAGGAACTCAAAATTGTGGCTTAAGGATCGTTATTGAGGTAGACATGACTGTCTCTCAAAATCTCTGCCTCTGCTGGAACTAGAGTAGCAGGATGTTGCCATTTGGAGGGGTTGGGGGTGGCCACCACTGGTCAGATGTACATGGAGACAGGTCTTCAACAGGATGGAACAGTGGCAGCAATAGTTCTAGTTGTCCCTCAGTCCTCTCCTGCTTAGACGGTCTCTGACAGATTCCCCTGAACTCTAGTTTGAACTGAAACCAACTACTCCTGAATTTTTTATAAAACAAAGAACAACTTCAGGGTGGAGAAGCAGCCCACAAGTGAAATAGCAAATACCGTGCAAATGAGGCATACATTTGATGGAATTATTTTAGGGGAGAAAAGTGAAAATCTTGCAACTAATGCATCTATGCATCTCCTATGAGTCAGGCACAATTGAGAGACCTGTGGTTTTAACTTTCATGAAGTCAAGAAGTCCAATGATGGCTGTATTTTGAAGTTCAATATTGCACTTTTGGAAATTAAATGAAACATGTAGTACCTGGGGTAATTCTTTCGCTACTCACAACCACAATAACAATTTGCTCATGCACAGTATCTTTATATTGAAGGGCTGTGTCATGGTGAGTTATTTTGAAGTCATCTTCAACAATAGTTAGAGATTCAAACCTGATTTATAATTCAATCACATGTAGTGTTACCTGTACAAATAACACAAATGGGTGAAAATCAAATGGACGAGTATATTTACCCAGGCTAAGCAGGCCAGTGAGAACTATAAACCATTTCTTTCTGTCTTCTCCAACCAGAAGCAGGCAAGTATCCTCTAACTTTGTGCTAGTTTCTTCTTGCTTACAGACAATTCACAATCTGAGGATATGTGCATAGTGGAATCACAGAGATGCATTATTAATATATTCCTAACTTTTTTTTCTGAACTAGATTTATTGCAGATTTTGTCTAAACATAGAAACTTGAGTCTCATTGCTCATTTACTTGTGTTTTGAAGAGAACCCTGGATGATTTTCAGAGGAAATCTTATTCTCTTCATGCTGATAGTTAATAGAATCCTCTTTATTAATGATAAGAAAGTAATATTTTGGTGGATTTCCTGAAGGATATATTCAATTTTCCTCTTAAATTAATCCAGAGCATCAGAGAGAGCCACATACCTACATTAACTTAGTACCTCATGAGATTCCTTTTTAGTAGAGACCTCATCTCTCTTCGTCCTCCTCCTCCTCTTCCTCCTTCTCCTTCTTCCTCTCTCTCTCTCTCTCTCTCTCTCTCTCTCTCTCTACCATTTCCCACAATATGAATGTTAAAAATCCAGCAGTAACATATACATCATTTTATTCACTGAAGAGATTTTAGGAGTATGTATATTTCATGACACATCCCCTTCTTCTAAGTTTGCACAAAAGGAAAGTACCTCAAATCTCAGTATCACCTATAGTGGGAGTTAACATGCTTTTATCATTTGGACATTGAAACGTTCTAATTGATTATACATTCCCTATTTTGAATGCCAGGAAATTTAATGCGAAGCTTATAATCCCCCTTTGAAAAGTGTTCTGGACTTCAGGGTTTGTTTTGTGTGCCAGTCTTCCTCTCAGCTTCATCTAGTTACCTTTATTTCCCTTTCTGTTTTCCCTGAAGTTCTCACTCATTTTCACCTTCTTTTCAGACTTCCTAAAATCCTTCGATAAATGAGAACAACACAAAAACAACAAACCGCATGGTTAGCCTGTTACCAAATACTTGTTTTCTCTTTGTTAAATTATTTTTTGTGATTTACCTTCGTTAAATAACTGGCTGGCCTGAAAATATTAGGTTGTAAGGATTAAAATTACTTCAAAGATGATACTGAGAGAGAATTTGGGACACCTTGGCTAAGGGAACAAGACACCCTATTGTTTTCGTTTGCTTAATGCTGCTGGAATGCAATGCACCAAAAATGGAGTGGCTTTTAAAAATAATTTATTAAGTTACGTATTTATAACTCTAAGGCCATAAAAATGTCCAAACTAAGGTATCGAGAGAAAGATACCTTGACTCAAGAAAGGCTGATGTCTGTCACATAGGAAGGCATGTGGCTGGCATCTGCTTGTCCGTGTTCCTGGTTCCATTGATTCCAGCTTCTGATACCAGTGATTTCCTCTCTAAGCATCTGTGGGTCTTCACTTAGCTCCTCTGGGATGCAACTCTGGGTTCTGGCTTGCTTAGCATCTCGTGGGGAGGCATACAGCAATATCTGCTGGGCTCTACATCTCCAAACATCTGTGTCTAGGTATCTGCTCTCTGATGGCACTCCAAGCATCTCCAAATGTCTGTGTCTGTGTTGGCTCTGAAGCAACTCCAAAATGGCTCCTGTTTAAAAGGACGTCAGTAAACTAATCAAGACCCACCTTGAATGGGTGGAGTCACATCTCCATCAAATCAAAAGGCCAAATCCAAAATTGTGCACATCACATCTCCATGGGAATAATCTACTCAAAAGCTTACACCCACAATTGAGTGGTTCAATCTCCATGGAAATGATCTAATCAAATGTTCTACTCAAAATATTGAATCAGGATTCTAGAACATGACTGCCTCCACAAGATTGGATCAGAATAGAAAGCATGGCTTTTCTGGGGTGCATAGCAACTTCAAACCAGCACACATATTTTCAATATCAAGATGACTCAGAAATTGTGGTAAAAATGAATGGAAGGGAAAATTAACATGAAGAGAACAGATCTGAGTCTCCAGATAAGCACAGAATGGTTATATTGGAATAAAAGAGACGTTGGAACTAAGATATTTGAATGAAAAAGCAGTTGTGATGTTGGCACTCTCAGTGAATAACAAAGGAGTGATATGCTGGTTAGTTAACATTTGAACTCTAAACGTTTGCTCAGTACAGAAAGTACTGAGAACGTCTGCTTGGACAAGGTGCAGATAAGGACAGGGTACACAAAGGAGAGATAAGGAACTGAGCTGGATCACATTTTGTTTTAAAGATGGAGACAGAAAACCACTGTGTTTTTAAACTGATATAGTTTATTTTTAAAAAATGGACTTAATTTTAATTAAATTTCATATTTCAAAAATGAACTTGATTTGTATAGTGTTGCTTGAAATCATGTAAATATTTATTAAACCAACTTCATTTACTGAAGAAATACAATCAAATAATTAAACACAATTGTACGTGCACACACACACCACACATTACTGTTTCTCAGCTTCTCCACGGCTATAGAAAATTTAATTATTGTGCTCAGAGAATTATCAACAACTCATGACAGAGACCAGTTTTAAATGGAGAAAGAAAGGACAAGCCATTAACATTAGTCACCTCAACTATTATCATTCAAAGCTAGGTATTTTCTCTGTGATTTTCTAAGAATCTGGTGACATTGTAGAACATATTATTTTGTTGCTTCCAGATGACATGCTATATATACTCTGAGGCCATCCCCTCTCCGCTGACTCACAGGATGAGCTGCTGTGCTCGATCCTGCTAGGATGAACCCTCAGCTCATCTGCTGGTTTGGTAGCCTTTTCCTCAGGTGACTGCAGAGGGATATTTTACCCTGCGTTTGGGGTGTTTGGCATTTTACCCCCATCCTGACTAGGCCTGTTACCAACACTATTTCAATGGTGACATTTTATTAAATCAATAGGAAATAAACCCTTGAAATAGGCATGAAACAATATACTTCCTGTTTCTATGAAACTATGGTTAAATGTTCTCTTAATCTTGATAACTTTCAGTTTGCTAAAAGTACAGGAATGCACTATCTGAGAAATGGGTTGGTTTTTACAATGAAGATTTATTTGCTCACAAATTTACATTGTAAGGCTGTGAAAATGTACAAATTAAGGCATCAACAGGAAAATAACCTTCTCTGAAGAAAGGCTGCCACATCTTGGACTCCTATGTCACCTGAGAAGGCACGTGGCTGGTGTCTCCTGGCCCTTCTCTCCCAGGTTTTGTTGTTTCCAGCTTCTGGCTTCAGGGGCTTCCTCTCTCAGCTCCTTCCCTGGCCTTTTCTCTCTAAGCTCTCTCCTCTTTTTCTGTCCTTTATCTTCCCACAAAAACCCACATTGAGTAGGGTGGGTCACATCTCAACTGAAACAGCCAAGTGACAAGGGCTTCAGAGCAGCCCAATGACCATGCTTTTTAAACTGGTTGGTTAAAAAATAACAATGCATCCCCCCAAACTGTAAAAGAATTGGACATTTTTATCAAAATATAAAAGTACCCTGATCTACAAATGCTTTGCAAAGCATCTTTAAATAGGAAGTCCAATGCAAAAAGTGTAAGGTGTGAAGATACATTGTGGAGTTATTTATGTAAGTAAACAATGCAGTTCTCCCTTCAGTGGGCACGTTCTTAGAAAAAAAAGTGTTGGCCCCACATAGTAAGATTCACCAAATAATGTTCACATAGGTTTTGAATTAAAATTTACAAGTATTTTTAATTTCTTATTTTAACCCGTTTTAGTTTTATCTACAAATAAGTCATAATTTTGCAAGATAAAAAGGCTTTCAGCATACATTACTAACTTAACCTATCCTTCTTTTATAACCTGACAATATCCATTATACTCAAAATCTATACTCTTAAAAATATATTATCCAAAATAAATTAAGATATCCAGTATACATTTCTTCACATCTAGAAACTGTTCTTTTTGATTAAAATGATGTAATGGAATTTTTCTATGGGCTCTGCCACTTGGAATATTTACATGGCTTAGCGTAAATAAACTTGAAGCAGCAACCTAACAATTGTGGAAACGTTAAAAATGTTTTCAGGAAACCCACCAGGAGCTGGTTTTCATGCTGTGTCAGGAGTTGGCTCTTTTATCTAATGCTTATAAACCTGTGTTGCGCAGTTTAAATATGTCAAGTCAAAATAAACATATTTTGGACTTAGATTAATTTTCCTAAATGTCAGCCACAGCCATTTGGACACAAAATGGTCAAAACTAGAAAAGCTGAAAATGTGCACATATCATGACTCCAGAATTTCCACTCCTGCAAACCATTCCCAGAGAAATGCTTGCACATGAGCACCTGGAAGCACAGGATATGGGGGCATTATGTCAATAGCAAAACTTTGGAATACATGTCACGCTCACGCATACGGCAATAGGAAAACTATGATGTAGTCATGATGAAACATTATCAGGTTATTATACTGAATAAGCTGTATCTCATGGCTGATTTCAGAACCATAATATTGAGTATGAAATTCTAAAAGGTTCATATCACCCAAAGCCATTTTTTTGCCACCTTGTACTAGGACTTCCAACACCATGTCGGATGGGCATGGTGAGAGTGCACATACTTGTCAAAGGCATTCAGATTTTTACAGTTGAGTTTGATATCAGCTGTTGGTTTTTTGTGGATGCTCCTTAACAAGTTGAGGAAACTTCTTCCCTTCCTAGTTTGCTGACAGGTTTGTGTTTTATTTATTTATTTTTTAAGCATGAATGGGAGTTGAGTTTTGTCCAAGGCTTTTTCTGTTTCCATTGACATGACAATATGATTTTTTTTCTTCAGCTTGTTGATGTGATGGATTGGTGAAATTTCAGTCTCTGAACCAGCCTTGCATGCTTGGAATATGTCTTAATTGATAACCAGGACTTCATCGACGTTAAAACTTCTAATCTGCAAAAATTCTGTTAAAATGATGAAAGGACAAGCTGCACATGGGAGCAAACGCTGGCATATCACATAACCAACAGTGGACCAATATATGGCATATATACAAACTCTCAAAAACTCATCATTTAGATAACCAGTTAGAAAATGGGTGAAAGAGTTCAACACACGCTTCACTGGACAGGATATACAGATGGCGAATAAATACATGAAAAGATGTTCAACATCATTATCCAGAGGGGAATGCAAATTTAAATCACAGTCCAGTCCTACTTCACTACTTCACACCTACCAGAAAGACTAAAATAAAAATTATTGACAACACAGAATTCTGGTAAATATGCAGAATGTGAAATGGTATGGACACTCTGGGAAACAGTTTGACAGGTTCTTATAAAACTAAACATGCAACTACCACACAATCTTGCGTGTTTATTCCAAAGAAGTGAAAACTTATGATCACATAAAAGCAAAACCTATACAAAAATGTTCATAGCAGTTTAGTCACAATACCAAAACACTGGAAATAACTAAGGTGTCTTTATGCAGTCAAATGTTCAACAGACTATGCCATATCTGAATCAGGGAATAGTATTCAGCGATGAGAAGAATATCGATTCAAACACAGCTTGAATGAGCCTGTATGGCATTAAGTGGAGGGAGAAAAGCCTATCTCAAAATCTTACAAAATGTATGTTCCCATTTATATAACATTTCTAAACTTAGAAGTTTCTAGAAATGGAGGACAGATCAGTGGTTGCCAGTGGTTGGGGTTAGAGAAGCAGAGAGGAAGGGAGGTGGACGTGGAGATAAAGGGATATCATGAAGGACCCTTGAGATGGAACCATCTGTATCTTCTGAAGGGATTTAGAAAGCAATACTCTTCTCTTTAATTCATGTGTATTAGCTTTCATAAAAATATTCCTTGATTTTTAATTTACTTAATCATTAAATTCCAGAAAAATTCTCCCATATGAAAGATAAAGAATTTAGTGCACTCTTTTCAGAGAATTAAGACATAATTTTAAACTAGATAGGTCTTGGAAAAGTTGAGAGATTACTATTGAAGATGAACTTGGAAATATGCATAGAATTTATTTGATCAGGGAGTTGACATTTCCCCTGTGCACTCCATATACACAAAAATATCTGCTGGTTGAAAGGATGAGTGACACAGTGACTTGAGAGTGCTCCTGGCGCAGGCAGGGAATTTCAAGGGACATTAAGTGACTCACTTTGTGCTGAATGAAAGGCCCTGCCTTGGGCGTCCTGGAGCTGCCACTACAGACTCAGCTGGGGGCAGTGGCCCAGTCCCGAAGACACCCTAAGACCTCAGGGTCGCCCCTCCTGAGCCGAAAGGCAATCTTCCTCCTTCCTATCAATTACACCTTTTGTTTTTCCTGAAATCAAACATTTAAGTGTGGTTAGTAAGTAGAAGAATGAGGGTTTAAGATTCTCAACCCAGAGGAGAGGCTTGCATTAGTCCAGTGAGGTGCTCTAGCGCAGGAGCTCCAGCACCCGTGGGCTCCACATTCACAGGGCGCGGGCTCTGGGAAACACTGGGCGGGACACCCAGAATGAAATTAAGAAAGGAAGCCCAGCAGTTGTAAAGTGTGGGCCTGCTCCCTGCCTGACCCAGTCAGACACTCCCTAGACAGCCAAGAAATTCCAGCCTGTCTCAGGCAATTTAAAAAAAGTTTTTTTTGAGCTACAAGTAAGTGCTTAGATGATCTTGAATTAAATCAGAATCTTGAGTGTTCCCTAGATCAACCCAACTCCAGAAGGCTGGGCAACTAATTTGGTCGCTTTAATGAATCAGAAAGAATGACTTGTAGAGTTTTAAGTCTAAACTCCTTTTTTTTAAGCTTCATTGAGATTTGGTTATGGAAGTGTCCAGAGATGTAGTCAAAAGTTTAGACCTGGACACTTTTCCCAGTTTTGCGACCTCTCTTCCCCATGAGTGCCCTGCCCAGCTTCTGGATTCCACAGGGCCCTGTCCTAAGAAGACCCCGCACTTGCGCATGGCTATGGCTACTGGAACACATGCTCCGGGACTCTCGCCAGAAAACTGGGTCCTTAGCATGATCTTCCATGGCTTGGCCTGCAAGGCCATCCCAGCCTCTTCCCAGGCGAGGAACGCCACCGTCCGTGACCTTCAGCCACGTCCCTCTGTGGAGGATGAGCCCGAGGTCCTTGTGGACAGTCCCTTTATCTCTGCCACTAGGGAGGCTCCATGTGAGGTTGGGAGAGCCTCAGCCCCAGGTCCCAGGTCCAGGCAGCCGGGTGAGAAGGTGCACCCTGGTGATTGTGTCTACGAAGATTAAAATGTACAGGTGAGACGAGTGGACCTCAAATACAGCATGAGACTAATGAAATGAGTAGCGAGTCTCCGTCTCCTTCTTTATAGAACATTTTGCCAGAGGTTTCTGTAATGGCTATCTTTTTCTGACTGATTGCAGTTTGGGAAGAAACATCTAAGAAACTTCCAACTGTATGAAAGGAATTGTGCTTTCTTTTGCAGAAATAGTTGGTGGAGAATGATGATTCACTGGGTACATAACAAAAAGATTGATAAACTAAGGGGAAAGAATTGAACAAATAAATGTATGGGTAATTTATTAACCAAAAATAAGATCCTACATATAAAACAAATATTTGGTATTGAGATTATTTAAGGGATGCCCCAAATTATTCGCTTCCTAAGGCCTAGCAACTTCCTCATAAGCAGGCACAGGATGAATTGTCCCCCCAAAATCTCAAAATAACTGAAACTCCTCCTCTAGTAAAATATTCTGCTTATCTCGCAATTTACACACAAAACAAAGTAGGGATCTTGCTGACTTGAAATGAAAAAACTTTCTTTACATGACTTCCTTTTCATCTCAATTTCTACCAAGTGGAAATTTCTGCTCCCAAGATTCATGTTATTTTTCACGAATAAATCTTTAGGAAGATCACTTACCGCTGAGCAACCTTGATGAAATCTAGTGCTTTTCAAAATGTGGATTCCCTGCATCAGAATAACTATGTGCTTATTACAACATAGATTTCCTTTTCCCCAAATCAGCAGAATAGGGACCCAGGACCTTGGGTCCAACGAATCTGTCCTCGTGCTCACAGAAGGGGAGGTAAATGTTTGCATACTTATCAGGCCTTTATCATCATATCTTTTAAAAATTTGAGAAGCCTTTTAAATTATTGATTTCATGCTCATGCCCCTGCTTTAGGAGCATTCTTGAAACTCCCCATAAGGGGCAGTCCCCCTTGTATGTCTTACCGCTGCCCCGTCACTGCTTAAGACCAGCTCCTATATACCTGCCCACCAGGTGAGCACATGATCTCCTGGTCCTCTGCCACCTTCAATGGGCCGAGTTGGTTCCAGGGTTCTCCCAGAGTCCACCCCCAGGCCCTTTGGGCGCCGTGTCCCAGAGGATGCTGTCCACACAGACTGTTCAGCCATGCTCGGGGTCCAGGCACAGTGGCCGTGGGCATGGCACAGCAGAGCCCAGGGAAGGGCACAGTTGGTGCCATCCTCGGGTGGGTGGGCAGGATGCTGTGAGAAGGCGGCACCCTTGTGAGAGAGTTTAAAATGCGCCTGATGGAAAGAAGTGCTGCGACTTTGTCCAGCCACGCTGCTCTTCCCTGGGACACCCGTGGGTAGGGGTCAGGGCTCCTCTCCACGGTGGGTGGGCAGGGGGTGGCGGGGTGGCCAGCTGAGATGATACAGACAGAAAGAAGCACTCCAGTGTGAGCTGCTGCCATTCGGAGGAAGTGAATTCACTAAAATCTAACATTTAGCGAAATTAAGTCAGATTTCGTCAAATTCACTAAAATTTGGCATTCAAATATGGCTTTCTGGGATTGAATTTCTCCCTTTTTTTGTGTGTGTGTTTCATGTCATCCACACTTTTTAAAGTACTTTAGGATCGATTTTAGAAACTCTCCAATTATGTTATTTACCCAATAGTCCTTAATTATAGACTGTCACGTAATTACACAATTATGGACTTTAGAAACGCATATTATTTACTCCACGATCCGCAAGGAGCTGCTATGGACTATTGTACAATTGCATAATCAGGATGGACTCACGGTTGTGTCATTTGCTCAGTGGTTCGGACACAACTCGCTGTGTCCCGACAGGATTTACACCAAGAACGTTCTAGCGCTGAGCGCGAATCTGCTGGGGAGATTCGCCTCGGCTCCCCCCTCTTCCCAGGCCAGCTGGACTGTCCTCCCAACGTCATGAAGGAGGAAAATGATCTCCCCACAATTACCTTGTAACAATATTTTGGACTAGGTATCATATTTTAATTCAAAAATCATTTCCTGAACATACTGGAGGAGAACCTTGTTTTATTTAAAGGCTAATGCGAGCGTCACTTTAAGATTGTTTTCAGCTTGGATCTCCTGTCCCAGGCAAAGCAATGCCACGGCCGCAGTTTTGGGGTGATCACAGGCGGGTGGGGATGAAGACTGCTCCCAGCGTGAGCTGCCTGTCACCCTCTTCTAACTGTGGGTAATAGACGAGGCTCCCCTGCCAGACGAGTCCTGCAATTCAAAGTGAACTTCAAGATCGTCTTAAAACTCACGGAAGCTGCCAATCGTGACCGAAGGTGGCCTGGCCCGAGAGGGGTGAAGGTTGCCTTTTATATTACTTCCACAATAAAGATGACACACTCTGAGAAAAGCAGTCCCTGAAGGGGGAGGCGGGGGATCACCTACTGTAGGTGGGCTGGAGCGGAGGGGCTGGAGCAGTCAGATGGATGACCACCCAGCTCTCGGACATCCTGCCCAGGCTCTGTCCACAGACCCTGCTGTCCATCTGTCCGAGCCTGGTCATGTGTCTGTGCCTCCTGCACTCACTGTTGCCTGCTGGAAGACCTGGGCTTCACGGCGCTAGCCCTGATGTGGAGAAAGTTCAACTAAAGTTACGTCTGGGCCTCGTTGGTGTAACATTCCCCAAACCCCAACCTTACTTTTGTGGCTTTGGGGAGGAAGAGAGAGAATGGCACAAAACAAAACAAAACAAAAATCTATAAGGCTTCTTTCATTATGTAACACCCTGCAGCCATACAGGAAAAACTGGTCCCAAATTACAAAGTTTTGCTGCATGCCTCTCCAAGAGAGTGGCCTGCTTTGCCTGGGACAGGAGAAGTTTCCTGCCGCTGGCTGATGGGCTTCATGCAGCGATCCCACCACACCCCTTTACAGAGATGTTTTGATTTTGAAATAACATGTGGAAGACAAAAAGCCAAACAAAACTGTGTTTAGAATTGCCAGAGAGCCATTTGCTGAGAGAAGGTCACCCTCAGGCAAACACACCCATAACCGGGGCACATAGGGACTTAAAAAGGCACAGCTAAGCCAGCCTGTGCCGATGTCCTTATTTGATAAACTGGGGAACAGGAAAGTATCGACAGTGTCATCCAAGGAATCTACCGCACCTGGGTGGACGCTGGGGGATGTGCAGGGGACGAGCACCACCCCTAACCAGATGGAAATCCGGGTGCTCATGGGCCCTGAGGCCGGGGACCCGCTGAGCCCTTCAAGCGCTGCTGTGTCTAAAATAACCTCCCCAAAATTTGAAGCACTTGCGAGCAGCGGCATGGAAAGTTTAAAACCAAAACCAAAACAAGGATTAGTTGGATTCTGGCTCAACTCAGCACTTCAAGGCGAGCATCTCCACTGCTGCCCACATTAGGTAAATAAACAGATGTGATTAAAGGGGCAAGGTTTAGAGTTGTTAATGAACATGAACTCACCGCAGCTTGTCAGTGACCGCATTTTAGCAGCAGCATCGTGCCACGCTTAGGACTTAGCTCGACCCAAATGGAAATGATCCGTACAATTCACACGCAGATTCTACTCCATCTCTCACAGTATCCAGACTTGATATTTTTGTGACTGCACGTTTGAATGGGGTAGCATAAAATTATGGAACTTCTAGGACCTCTTGGGAGCAGGACCCCGGGTTTTTGGGGGCCCCGTTAACCTGTGAATGCTCAAACTCCACTGGCAAGAAGTATGCTGTAAGGCACAGTGGGGTGCTCTGTGGCCCAGGTTTTAAGGTCATTTCTGCAGACACCAGAGTCAGGTCCCTTCGGAAAGAAGCAGTGATGCTGGCCTCAGCCTTTCTTCCGAGCACACCAATCCACAATGCTCTGCGAAAACCTTTCTGAGGGATAACTTAACCCTTATGGAAAAGCGAAATACAAGAACTGAAGAAAGGAAACCTCTTCCCCAATGCTTCCTACAGTTCACATAACTGATGTTATAATCATTGAGCTCTCTTCATTCCATAAAGGCCAACATATAAAACTGCATCAAGCACAAAATTCTTCTCAATGATGATGTGCAGCAGGCTTATTCAAAATTCCTGCCATCTTGAATTATTTTTTTCAGCAGGAAAAAATACAAATGAGATTCAATAACAGACATGCATAGTGTTTAAGCTGAAAACTTCGTGGTACAATGGAGAGAAAAGACAGTTTACCGGTCATCAATTAGATGGCATTCTTACTGCCCAAGTCCAAGGAACTTAGTGGATTAAAAGTCCTTCTCTCAAGGGCTTTACGGTTAAGGATGAGAGAAAATAAGCAGAGAGAGCATTTCCGTGAGGGTACTAAGGGGTGCTGAGAGACCGAGCAGCCACACCAGCCCTCCAGGAAGCTGGTATTTCAGGACAAGTGGGGCTGTGCTAGCGTGTTACTCTCCTAACGCGGAGTTGGAATGTTTCTCTAAATATTCATTGGTCCGGCATATCTCTGTTTTGAAGATGTTGGCATTTAAAAGCTCAGATGCCCAGAACCTGCAATGTGCAATCAAGCAGCATATACGTTTGCAAAATGTCAGTGAACGGATTCTAAAACATTTAGGAGAAATGACTAACTCAACCAACTCGCCATTGGCCTGGCAGGACAGACACAGGGCAGTGCTGACTTGATTCTCAATAGGTAAGCGTGCAGGTGGGACTTGAGTGTGACCACAGGTCAGAGCACACCTGGACCCCAAGGCCCGCCAGGTACACCCACCAACGCCCCAAATTAAAACACATGCTCACCTATTTGTGAGCCAGATATGAGCCTATGGAGATGGATATTCCTAATAAAGCATCCTTCTTAACACAACTGAAAATCAATCATCGGAGAAGTTTCAACCTTGACACTAGCCTTTTGAGAAACTGGAAATAGATCTTCCTGACAAAGACTAAACCTGCCTCTTCTGTCTAGACTGCAGTGGGAGCAAAATTATCAGATTTTCATTTCCTCAATTTCACTCCACAGTGGTAAAACGTGTGAGTATTGATTCGTCCGCTGAGACAAAAAGCAGAAGGGCTCCTCACCGCAGCGGGGTCAAATGGGCTTGGGGGCGTCTAATTATACCTGGAGAGAGCAGATAAATCTTCCCCGGTCATTATGTGAAGGGAGGAGTTCAAAGCATCATTAGAGTCCTTTTAACCCACCACTCATCCTCCCTTGTTTTATGGGAGGTCACAGATCCTAGAATGAATATTATCATGCTTCACAGATTTTCAAATCTGTATCGGAAATAAGATTTGCTGCATGAGAAAACTGGCGTGCTTCTCTGTTTGCGCAAGCAAATCTATAAATATGCGTTATAACTGCCTGTCTACATGTGCGCGCGCGCACACACACACACACACACGCGCACACACGGTGCCCATCAGCAGGACCGAGATTCACACTTCTTTATTCACCCTTGGGCCTGCCGTAAGATTTGATTTTGTCGTTAACTGTTCACTCTGGCAAGTAAAATATTTGTGTCCCAGAGAGAACAAATTTAATTTTTCTAATTCTACAATTATATTATACAGTTGTAATATTCAACCAGAAAGTAGATTATTTGTAAAAATGATTTAAGTCTACTAAAATAGTCAAGTACTGAAATTGTTCTTAACATGTCAACGTAGTATTTGCTCAGAATTGGATTGTATTTTTCAAATTACTGGAACAACTTCAGGTGAGTTACTCTAAATGCCTTATTGCTGTCATAGTTTTTTAAACAGGAATAAAATATTTTTAAAATAGAAGTAGGATATATGTCGCTAAAACAGAGAAATATGGCATATTCTAACCTTGATTTTAAATGCTTCCAGATCAACTTTTCTTTCAAAAGGACCAGGTTTTAACCAACAGCCTCAAACACGTGGCGGCAACTCATGTTTATCAACAATACAAACCTGTATGACTCAAATTCCTCCCAGACCTGTTAAAACTAAAGGCAGTATCTGCAAGTTTTTAGTCTAAACTTTTTCTCTCTCTTACACACACAGTGGACCATGTATTTCTGACTATTTTGCAACCTGTTTTGTTTGCTCAGAGACATTTTTCCAAGTCAGCGAATGTGGATTTGCATCATTCTTTTTAATAGCCGCATAGTATAGACGTTCTCTAACTCATTTAACAGATTTCCTTTGATGAACATTTAGGTCGATTCTAATTTTCTCTAATATAAATAATGTTGTAATGAGCATTATTTTGCTTATATCTTTTGGGGCTTATCCAATTCTTTTCATTCAATATATCAGATTCAAAATTGGATGTAAAGATAAGCTCATTTTGAGCTTTGGCATTTTTGATATATTTTGCCAATTTTCCAGAAAATGTCTATCAATGTTCATGGACAACATGACCATCGGGGCAAAATTGCCAAGTTTTTTTTTTAGTCTATTCCTCCAGATTGAGATGGGACAAACACAATTCCAATGTCACTTTTATTTGTAGTTTTTTGATAACCGATGAAATGAAATACTTTTTCATATTTTATTTGCCATACATATTTCTTCCTTCGTGAATTTTCTATCGATTTGTTTTGCAGCTACTTTGTAATTAGAGAGTTGGTTTCTACTAATTGATACGTATAATCTCTTGTGACTCGGATTCATATGATGCTGTTCACATTGGAAACGTTACTCACACCAGGTTAAGTTTGGTGTGGAAAGTGGTGCAGGGTGCCTTTTGAGCTCTGATTGCAACATATGTTGACAAATATTGTTTTAGTGTTTTTCCCAATAACCTTGGATGGATCTTTTTCACATGATAAATTCTACTTTGTGTTTGAGCCTAAATCTGGGCACACTGTTCTGTCCGCATCATCCTATTAGTTTATTATTGCGGCTTTATAATGGGTGTTAATTCCCAGAGGCGAAATTTACCAGATTCCTTCTTCCATCTTCCTCCTTGGAGAATAGCAGGGGGTCTGTAGAGTGTTTCCAGCTCCTGGTGGCCTTTAACTGCCCTTACCTGCCCTTACCTGCCCATGGCCTTGTGAGTTGTTAACCCTTTCAGAACCGCTTTCCCCATCTGTGGAGTGGACGTGATAATGGCAGGAACTCCAAGGGCTGCTTTTCCATGAGGATGCAATGACAAAAAGAGCAGAGGGTTTAGCACAATGCCAGCCACATAGCAAATGTTCTGAAGGGTAAAAATAATTTATTTTCCTGTTAATCAAGAGTTCATATTCTTCCCAATAAATTTTCAAAGGAATTTTATAACGTCCTTGTTATTCTACTGCGAATGGGTCGGGATTTTCCGTTGTTACCATAACTGTACTACTTAGGTCTTTGTGATACTCAGCCTTCTCAGGCAAAAATCATGTATTCAAGATTCATTGAACATGCTTCCACGTCCTCTTACAGTTTTTCCACGTAAAAGCTTGCTTCTGGTACTTGATGTGTTTTTACTGATGTGATATGACATATATTACAATAACCTGAACCCACGTCTATAATATATATTTGAGTGATCTTGTGAATGGACTCCCTTTTCTGTATTTTTATCCAGCCACCAAACTTTCTACTGCCTGTTGTCTTAAAACCTTGTGTATCCCTACTAGTCCTCATATGTACGTAAAGGCATGTGTATGCCTAGACATCTACACAGAGAGAAATTATACATGTTCTGGAATATTTTCTGATTCCCTACCCATTGCCTGTATCTTCTCTACTGCTCCATTCAAATGCTGCTATTTGCTTTTGGAACTTCAGTGGGGCAAATTTCCTTAGAAATTATCCCTCATCATCAGTCAACTCACTACCAAGAAAGAGAAAATCACTACTATGTATTTGCACCTCTTCCCACTCAGTCTTAAGAATAACACTCATTCGTAAGGCAAGTACATTGCAATTATTTTCAACCGGAGAAAGAAAAAAACTCTCAAGGATGAGATTATTCCCTAGTTTCAGGATGGATAATTTATTTAATTTAAATTCTTTAAATTTAACTTCTTTTTACTCATTTTAGTCTTTTTTTGGTGGTATAGGAGTTTATATAATTATGCATTGTTTACTATATCTTGGTCTATTTAAAGTTAATAACAAAAGTTATTAACAAAAATTTTTGTTAATAATGGAAAGCGTAAGAAATTATCTGTTTTAAAAATCAAAGGAAAATCATGATTTTTCACATAGTGCTTAAGATATCATATTTGGACTGAGAGAGCCAGCATTAAAAATCCCAGTATTGTGTCTTAGATTTAAGACCTTAGAACTGCACATTAACTTCAGTCTTACTGTTGAAGTGTCAGTGAGGTTTCAGGAAATGTGGGTACACTATGTAGCTGAAATGGGGGATCAATAAGTGCTCATTATTATAATAAAACATTGTCACACAATCTAAGGCTTGGGTCTGATGAAAAAACATATCCTGACTATTCAGTTGCCTTCTGCTCTACTCCCAAGTCTGTGCACAAACCAGAAGGCATGGTGTCTGAGGCTGACAGGCTTCAGACACATGATTTCTCAAAACAAGGTAATTTATGAAGATTGGAGAGCAGACATCTCACGTTGCTGTCCGTGGCAATAACAGGCATGGTCGCTAGTCAGGGGGGGTCCTTGACAACGAGCCCCACGGGAGATAGGCCTCTGGGTGGGGACCCCTCCCTTCCGTGGACCTGGGCTGAGAAGGGGCCTATCCCAGGCCCACACCAAGCAGTGGTCAGCTCAGCATTTGCTCCAGCACAATTTGCATTGAAGTGCCATGTGCTGACCACCAGAACATAAGCACCTCAAGAACCATCTCGAACCAGGAAAATGTTTGCGACGTACCTTACCCCAGCCTCCTTTTGTTAGATTATGCTGCAGAGGCAAGTGACTCTAAGGATGTAGGAGCCGAGTCTCAGGCATATATTTCTCATCACAGTTTATTCTGGTTTCCGGCTGCCGTGGGCCTTGCTGCTAGGACTCAGGGGAGGGGCCAGCTCCTCTCTGGACATGCTGAGCTCAGGGCAGAATGAAGTTGCTGGAACTACCCAAGGGCTGCCTCTCGCCTTCCTGCTGGCATTTCTGCTCAGGTTTCATCAGGTCCCACCACCCAGTTCCAGAGGCCATAACTACACTGGCCCAAGAGCCACCAGAGGAAACTGGGTAAGGGCAGCAGGGACATATTGCAGGAAAAAACAAAAGCAAAAATAAACATCTTAGAATTCTACTTTTCGCCCGTGGACCTGACAAAATATATCATCACTGCTGCTATTCCCCAAATATTGCTGAGCCCATGACAGACTCACCACCCTGCCCTCTCAGAGTGGGGCCGTGGGCCTGTGCTGGCCTCTCTTGGCCTGTGCTGGCCTCGTCTGGCCTGTCCTGGCCTGTCCTGGCCTGTCCTGACCTCGTCTGTCCTGTCCTGGCCTGTCCTGGCCTGTCCCGGCCTCTCTTGGCCTTTCCTGGCCTCTCCTGGCCTGTGATCATGACGGGAGCCCCACGGCCCGAGGAGGCGGGTCTGCGGGGAGAGAGGCGGGCCGGCCCCTGCACTTGGAAGTGGGGCTTTGGCGGGAGCTGCGCCCGAGGCCACCCTGGGCTGCAGGGGCTGCTTCTCTCTGTGGGCCTCACTAGGCGCATGGAACGAGTGGGAAATGAACGGGTGTTGGTGAGACCACTGGGAGGTTACGCTTGTTTGGTAATTTGGTATAATTTTGCCTATGCTGACTGGTATATGCAAGTTATTTTCATGCTGAATTTGAAAAAAATTTTCAATTGAATTTTCAACTCCAGAAAATACAGTCAAGGAACATTTGAACTAGAAAAACAATGAGGGCATTTGCTTTCTCTCACACAGATAAACACATATAAAATAGCAGGGATTGTAGCACTGTGGTGTGAAACCAGAAGTAAACGCATGTGCACAAGGGTGTTTAGTGAGAGATTAAAGTGGTCATTGGAGTTGGCGGGGAGGCCGTCAGGCAGGTCTAAGGCACCTGGTGGCCCATCTGAAAAGCAGAGTGTCAAGTCCCTTTCCTTGGCCACACTCAACCAACTTCTAGACAGATTTAAAAATAAAACATAGATTTATGAAAATACATTTATAATCCTCTGATAGGCATGCTCTTTATCAATTCCCAAAAGTCAGAAGCCATAAATACATTTTTCAAATGAATTGAACTCAATGATGATGAACATTTCTGTATAATAAAAGATGCTGTTTTAGCTTGCTAAAGCTGATGAATGGCAATATACCAGAAATGGGTTGGCTTTCACAGTGGGGACTCATTGACGTAAAGTTTACAGTTTGAAGCCATGAAAAAATCCAACTCAAGGAGTATCAGTCAATATCTGGGCTCGTCTGTCACATTTCAAGGCACTTGGCAGCCCCGGCTGCTCCTTCTTTCCTTGGTTTCTTTGCTTTCCACTTCTGGCTGGTCCACTTTGGCTAAAGATGAGCTTCTGTTCATGTCCTTCTCTCTCAGCTCCTCTGGGGCTCTTTTTCCTGTGAGTCTTCTCTGTCTTTCACTCTCTGATTCTACTTAAAATGGGTCCACACATGAGCTTTAAGAACATGGTCTTTTCTGGGCTACACACAGCTTCAAGCCATCACAGACGCCGCCAATGAAGTTAAAGATAAACAATGCAGTGGGAGAAAATATTTTCGATACATATAAAACAGAATATGGAGACTATTTGGAGATGTCCTATGTATCAACCAGAAAAGAAAAAACAACTCCATAGGAAAATAGATAAAGGATATTTAGATAATTCAGAGAAGAGATATCAAAACTACCAAGAGCTATGGGTAAAGTGATCACCTTCTGAAAAATCAGATGTTGGAAGTGTTTAGTTTTAATTTCCGGCGATGACATCGGCAGAACTTTTCGGACGGCTGATAAACCTGCGGCGCTGCCGAGTGTGTGCGTAGTGTGTGCTTTCGTCAACCTTAACGGTAGGGAAGTGCTGTGCTGACTTCTGGGGAGCAGCTCAGAGGACCTCGTGAACTTAGGTCACACCGCTCTCCCTCGAGCCGGCACGTCAAGCACTCAAAGCTGGCAACAAAGGTGCAGGCAAGACTGCTGGGTAAAATAACAATACAAAAAATAGAGATAACCTAAACATCCCTCGACGGAGCAATCACACTGTGAAACTAGAGAATAAGCACAGAGAGCATAGCCCGTGTCCCCACATGGCACCCAGCACTGTCACAGCAAAGCAGCTGAGACGGAAGAGGGCAGCAGCTTCTCTCTTGGAGGATATTATGTCTATACTTTGAGAGCAATTCATTACATGTATCTCTTTTACTTTCGTTTAAACGATGACTAGGACTTCCTGGGTGTGTGGTAAGGACAAGGTGGTATGGTTTAAAAAGAATATCCTACAGTATACAACAGCTGCCCTTTTTCCCCTCAAAGTTGTACCTCTGGGATCCTTCCAGCTGGCACACAAGGCCCTGGACCATGTTTTCAATCCTTGGACCCAAAGCAGAAAACAGCCCCTTGGGAGCCCTGCGGGGGGCAGAGGAGGCCAGCTGAGCTGGTCTGGGGCCTAGCTGGATGTGCCATTCATGTCTCCACCCACAGAGGAAAGCACCAAGACCTGTGTTTCCCCACCCCATGAGCAACGGGAGGCTGCCCCGGTGCACCCACTCCTCATTGGGTGGGGTTGGAGCCCTTCTGGCAACTTCAAGTGAGCTCGGCCAACAGTCAAGGGCCAAGGAGAGCAGTCCCTGCTGGGGGCCCCATAGTTTCCCCCACCACAGGCCAGAGACACCTCCACCATGGAGGGGCATCAACTGCCCCCTGGGGACACCCCTTCCCCTCCCCACAGACAATGTTACATGAACTTCCTTGAAACATTTTAGTTCTTACATAGTTTCTTACTAAATGCTGAGAAAATCCACTCTGCTGAAATACAGTGAGTACAATTGTCTATAAAATTCCAGTACTAAGAATTTAGAAACAAACAATGCATTTTGCATAGTAGTTGGGTCACATATGATAAATAGGTGTTATTGCAAAAATACCAGAAAATATTTCATTTTGGGTATACATTATCACACTTGCATGCCTTTTCCTTTTCAGGTCTTAAAGCTGGAATCAGCAAACTGTGGTCTATGGCCAGCCTGGTCTTGTATGGTCCACAAGCTAAGAATGGTTTTGCAGCTGTGCAGGGATCTAGATAGAAATTTGTCTGAAGAACGAGATGACTCTACAGTAGGTGAAAGGATTGCGAACAGAAATTGACCACTTTGTGTCAGGATCGTTTGTGTCCGCAGACGTGACATATATGAAACTGCGACACATAGGGGACACGGGGGAGGGGCCGCCACAGTTATAAAGTTTCTGCATTTCACCTGAGAGAGTAAAATATTTATTCAAACAAGACTGTGCTTGGTTACTTTGCATATTTTAATCAACACAGCAACTTCTAAAAAGATAGTCAAAGATACTCAACCAAAATTTAGTTGATATGTTCTTATGGAAGACAAACTATTCAGGATGTAGAAGGAGGCAGGAAGAGGGAAGAACGGAAAACAAAGGGACAATGAGAAGACAAATAGCAGAACTGAACCTAAACATATCAACGATAGAAAAAAGAAAAAAGGCCTAGGCACAGCAAATAGGCATACATTGTCACAGAGGATTAAAATTATAGCCTTTTTATAATAAACCTACTTTAAAAATAATCATTTAGGTAGGTTAAAAATAAGAGGTGGCTGTGCATGTAGGTCCGTTGGTGTGCTTGTGGGCATCTTCCCAGCCACACAGAGGAATGCAGTTCTCACACATGTGACAAGCCCTGATGACGTCATGGTTCTCACACATGTGACAGCATGGACAAGCCCTGATGACGTCATGGTTCTCATACATGTGACAGCATGGACAAGCCCTGATGACGTCATGCTGAGTGAAATAAACCAGGCACAAAAACACGGAAATTGTATCATCTCACACATATGAAACATAGTATGCGAAGTCATAGAGTCTGTCTTGGTTAAAATATACTAGAATACAGATTACAGGGTGGGATGTGGTAGGAAATGGGGAGTTAGTGCTACATTAGTAGAGTTTCTGTTTGGGGTGATGGAAAAGCTTTGCTGATGGATGATGATGATGATAACACGATCTCATGAATGTAAAACACCACTGAATTTTACAACCGAAAATGGATAAAATAGGAAAATTTTGGTTGCCTATAAGTTATCAATTTTTTAAAAATGGAACCATAGCACGCAAAAAATGAACCCCAATATTAACTGTGGACTCTGGTTAATAGTATAGTAATACTATTTCATCAGTTGTAACAACATTTACACTAATGCAAAAAGTAAACAAAAAAATAGTAGGGGAAATTGTGGGGGGAAGGTGTGTGGGAACTTTGCATTCTCTGCATGAATTTTCTGCAACCCTACAACTGCTCAAAATTTTTAAAAAAGTAGCATCCCTACTTCTATAGACTTTACAGGTGTTAAAATTTACAATATTAAATACAAAAACAAAAGTAAAAGAGTGGAAAAAGAACACTCATCAGAAGCAAACGGAAATGCCTACATTAATTTAAGAAAAATTAGACATCAGAGCAATGAAAATTCTCAGGGGAAGAGTGATGAAAGTGTCATTTCCCGAAGAAGGTATAGTAACCCTAAATGTATGTGCACCTAACTACAGATCCTCTAAATGCATGAAGTAAGAATGTAAGGAACCAAAAGGAAGAGAGGACACATCTGCAAACATAGTTGGAGATTTTAACAGTTATTTCTCAGAAATCAATAGAACAAGTTGGCAAAAAATCAGGACGAATAATAGAAGGAAACCATCAGTTAACTGGACCCAATTGATTTTTACAGAGCTCTCCACCGACAGCAGCACAATGCACCCTCCTTTCAAATGCACGTGGAGCAATCACCAAGAAAGAGCACATCCCATGTCATAGAAAAAGCCTCAGCAAATTGAAAGAACTGACACCATGTAGAATAGAGGGTGTTCTTTCACTGTAATGAAATTACACTAGAGAGACCAAAAGAGATATTTCTAGAAAATACTCAAATATTTGGAAATTTAAAAAAAACCCACATTTCTAAAGAGCCCATAGTCAAGAGGATGAACATTAAAAATATTTTGATATTGAAGAAAGTGAGAATTCAATAAAATTTGTGGGCTGCAGCTGAAGCAGGGCTCACAGCACAGATGCTTGCATTATTAATGAAGAAAGGTCTTAAATAAAAGAAGCTAAGCTTCCATATTAAGAACTAGAAAAAGAAGGGTGAATTAAACCCAAAGCAAGCAGAATAAAGGAAATAATATAGAGAAGAACAGAAATCAAATGCAATTGAAAGCAAAAATCACTAGGGAAAATCAATAATACCAAAAGCTAGATCTTCGAAAAGACATAAAATCAGTACGCTTCTAACCAAACTGTACAAGTGAAATGACTAAAAATGATAAACCGGACTTCATCAATTTATCAATCTAGGAAAGACCCTGTTAAGAGAATGAAAAGTTGAGGTGCAGAGACGGGGAGGAAATATTTGCAAATCCCTGTGGGGGTCGGTTCTCCATGGGTCTCACATCCTTACATAAATTCAGCAATTAGGCTTCAGCAGAGCGCCCCAGTGCTTGCTCTGGGGCAAAGGGAAGCTGTATTTATTGTCCAATATAATAACGATAACGACTCCCTCTGGGGCAAAGGGCAGGTGTGCCTGCGTCCTTTACAGAAGCTTCTGGTTTCCTCGGCCCCGACTCTCTCTGCAGGGCATCCCCCAGACCAGTGCCACCAGCCCAGCAGGATCTGGGGGGAAGAGGGAAATGAGCAGAACATCAGCCTTGCTTCTTGCTAATCACAAGGAATAAAGTCCTTTGTCTCTGTTCTGGGTGTCTTCTGCTTCTATCATGACATCGCTGCAGGAGGGGAGCTGGCCCTGACCATGGCACGTGGCTGTCGGTTGCACAGTGGTTCGTGGACTGAACAGTTAGCAGCCAAGTCGGTCCTGTCTGCAAACACTCACGGTGAATAGGCTGTGCTAGCTGTGTGACAGGCCAATGAGCATTGCTTCACTTGAGCCTCGTGCCTCTCACGGCTGTGCAAGGCAGTCATGGGAGAAGTTGGGACTCTCACACATTGATGGTGGGAATGCAAAATGTGCCAGCACTCTGGGAGACAGGGCGCTGGTTTCTCATCAAGTTAGACATGGACTGACCACGGGGCCACACCAACCCACCCCTAGAGAGAAGCGAAAGCTCATGTCCACTCAAAAACCTGCACAAGGATATTTATAACAGTTTTGCTTACACTTGCCAAAAAGTAGAAACAGTCTAAATGTCCTTAAATGAGTGAATGAACAGATACACAAGGCAACACTGCACAGAAAAAAAAAAAAGGTGCTGTGGGAAACTGCGATGGGCACGGATGCATCAGAAAAGCCTTGTGCTAAATGGAAGGAGCCAGGGGCACCCCAGGCTGGCTCCATTTATGTGATGCCCAGAGAAGGGCAGGGAAACAGAACCTGAGAACAGGCCTTTGACTTCTAGGGATTTGGGGGTGCAGAACGGCTAGAAAAGAGGGGATGCGATAAGCGACTACTGGAGGTGGTGGACCTTTTCTGTATCCTGATTTGTTGAATCCACGTATGTTGAGGGCTCATAGAACTGCTTGCCCAAAAAGAGTTAACTTTATGAGATGTTGATTTAAAACAGAGTTGGAATTCCTGCTCTGCCTCTTTAACTAGTTGACGTTGGAAAAAACGTTTTCAAGAAAGGAAATTATATTAAACGCCTCAATGTAATCTTCTAGGGCTCAATTGTGAATGATCTTTGCATAGTTACAATGATAGAAACACCTAAAATGTATCTATTTGAAGTTAGGTTGTAGCTCCAGGTGGAGGAAAAGGACAAGCCTATGAGGAGAGGGTTCTGAATGAAAGTTACATCCTCATATGCTGGAAGGGGAATTTAATAAGCTAAACCTGAAGAGCTGTGATATACCAGTAAGAAATTGCTATTTGGAGATATGGAGGCAAATCATGAAGTAGTTAAGTGAAAGAGGTAAAAGTAGCATTTTGGGGGATTGGGAGTAAGGGCATTGCTGTTTCTCATAACAATCTTGCAGAACATTTTATAATAATGTGAATTTGAATTAATAAAAATAAAATCGATATCATATGTGATATGTGATAAAAATATATGAAATACTTATACACTGCAAGATGCCTAGTGGTTATATTTGGAAAGTGAGTTATGGGATATGCTTATTTTATTTCTTTTGCTATTTTTTATTACTAAATTTTAAGTCATTTGTATAATTTATTTTTTAAAAGTACATGCATTTGTTTTACCATAAAGAAAAAAATACTATGGGCTTTATAGTTTATGGAATGGGGAGGGTAACTCTTCATTTAGATTTGTCAGTGTATTGTCATCATCTTATTTCTTCTTACCGTAAGTCAGAAATAACATTTGGATCACATATCTTCCTTCAAAGACGTTTTGAGTGGTCATAAATGAGTTTTCCAAATTGGGCAAGGTCTAGCCATCCATTTTCATATAGAGAAGTTGTTTCCAAATGATCAGTGTCATTTGTATTTTTAGTACATTATTAAAATATCCTTCAAGGGACTCAACTAGATGTTGTTTATTTCAAAACAAATCAGGGGTCTAAATAATAAATACGAAAAAAAATCGGTGATAGTTAAATAAAACTACACTTTTCTATATAAATAAACTCAATTTAAAGAATGCAATTTTTTTCCACAAACATTTTCTTCCCAATATCACATTTTCATCAATTTATCTAGTTTTAGTAAAATCATTTTCCACAGGAGTGAAACTAAAAAACTGTTTTAAATACTTGCTTGTATATGCATGTTAAAAAGTCAAAAACCTAAAAATTACATGGGTTATAAACTAAACAGAATTTCCGCCTTGGAAAAAGTCGGCTTGTTCCTACTTTGTTCATAACCCGTAGCCAAGCGCTCAGGGCAGCTGTCAGATGGCCATCATCGTAATGGGACACATTTTGAACATTTTGCCCTCAGACATTGAAGGAGATAAATGCCGGTTCTCTTAACTTCTCTGCTTCAACCCTGAAGATGCTGGAAAACCCACAAAGAATTCTAATTACCTGGATATACAACCACAGTTTTAGGGAAAATGCATTTTCCACTATAAAATATATCAAAATTCCTTTCTAACTGCAGGATCTGAAGATGGAAGAGCCCATTTCCCGGAAGTCGGAGGATGGACCTCATGTTCTCCGGGCGGTCCCGGTGCCCCTCGCTGAGGATTTCAAATGAGTTTGGGAGGAAGAGAGAGAAACGGCTCATGGATCTGTGAAGTTGACAAGCAAAGAGCAGCACGGGATTGACCCAGAACGAAAATAAAGAGGAGTACATTTGGGGGTGTATTTACGTTACTGGAATAAAAATTTTAAAACAACAGCATAGGACTGTACAACACAAACAAGGAACCGTAATGTAAATCGTGGGCTATGGTAAATATGACCATAATAATATTTTCTCCTCCAATCTAACAGAAGTGTCCACTAATGCGAGATGTTAATAATAAGGGGATTTATGGGAACTCTGAATTTTCTGCATGATCTTTCTGTAAGCTTACACCTTCTCTAATTATAAAAACATGTATTAAAAGATAGGGTGCACAGGTGGCTCAGTGGTAGAAGGCTCGCCTTTCACGCAGGAGACCCGGGTTTCATTCCCGGACCATGCATCCAAATAAAAAATAAAAAATAAAAAAATAAATAAATGATAAGGTGTCGTCCCCGTACTTTCAGGGAATCAACTGAAGTGAGAGCTAGCAGTGGGCTGCAAAATAAATGCATATGCACACAAACAACTTATTGTTTCCTAACACTTTTTACTGTTTACCAACGAAAGTAATCTATGAGGGTAAGAATGGATAGAAACCTTAATTTTAAGCTTATCTCAACATTTGCTAGCCCAAAGGTTATCAATTTGTAAAGTCACCATAGAAAATTCTCTAAAACTGGAAATTTCATTAAAAATGTTCATGAAAGGGGATCTCCATCCTGAAAAGAAAGCAGAAAGGAAATATTGTTAGTGAATCTCATGGGATTGCATACAAATTCCCCACCTCTGAGGAAGTGGAGACTCTAGAGAAGCGATGACTATTCATTGTCACTCACAGTAAGGAAGAGGCTGCTTGGAGGCTGGATGGATGCCTGTAGGCAGTAGGACAGGAATAGTCTTGAGTGAGGAGAAGGAGTGTTTGCCATGCCCTCTGCCTGGGGAATTGGAGAGAGCTGTTTCTGCAGGCAGCTGTTACTGGTTTTAGCTTCTACCCCCACCTGTGGCTAGATGACTCCACCTGTCTCCAGGAGACGGGGAAGAGAAGTATAAGATGGAAGGACTCCACCCCTAGAAGCAGGCAGAGGCACGGGGGGCCCCTCTAGGGGTATGAGTTCACTGGTGCAGGATGGGTCCATCTTTTGGTCAGAGCAAAGAAGGAAGGAAAGTGATCCAGATGAAAACTGCAAGGAAGAGAGAAGAAAACTACCATTTATGGAGACACTACTTGTACTGTGCCTGCCACCTTTGAAGCTGTACTTATTATTTCTATTTTTGCAGAAGAAACTAAACTTTATGGCAGATAAGTAACTGAGCCCAGGCTGGTGATTGAGGGTGACATCTCCATCTACTTGCTTTCAAGGACCTCCCAAGACCCCCAGGCAGCCCAGCACCATGGGTCACCCGGGCAGGACAAAGGAGAGGGACGCTGCCCAGCTGCACAGCACATCTGCCCAGCAGTGGTTGTCACCCCGCCGGCGGGTGTACCCCGGGCATCATCATCTGAAGGGAGACAGGTGGCGTTGAGTGACGTCTGGAGACACACCTTTTCTGACAGCACCGTTGGCTGGTGGATAACACCATCTCCTGTGCGTTTCCTTCTGGCACGGGGCATGTGGTTATCTGCAAACATCGAAGTGTAACCCAGGTGCTGGGCTGGGGGCAGGGAGCCCCTTCCCCGCCTCAGTGCTGCTCTCCCAGGAGGAACATGCCGTGCCCTTGAGCGAACTGAGCGTAAGCAATGGAGCAAGCTATCCCCGGCTGGAAACATCCTCTGTAGTTCCAACCACCTCAGTGCACCCATGATCATCTAAATTTGAAAAAATAATAAATGTGTTAACTGCAGAGATTCACAGGAAGCCTTCTTGGAAAAAAAGGGAACTTTAGTGCCTGCGGCATGTAGTTGTTGGACTTCTCGGGGTTCTGGGGATGCCTCTGGCACCTGGAAGGCCCAAGGCCTTGCTCAGTGAGGACAAACCCAGTTCTTACCGTACTCCAGCCATGTGCTTCTGCCCAGCTGCTCATTCTTAGGAACCTCTTTGTGATTCAGGTTTAAGAAAGGACTTAATGGCGAAAACCAAGAAAACAGGAGGTGGGGTGGGGGACAAACCTGAAATACAAACGGAGCATGCAAAAGAAAAAAAACTGTTGGTGCTCTTAATTTCACATCCTTACATTGTTCAGCAAATTTTACTGCTTTACTCTCCACTTTGAAACATTTTCAGTTCCAAGAATCTGCTCTCCTTTCCCCGCCCATGCTCTCTCTTTTTTTCTCCTCTCAAACCTTGAACAACTTGGGAAACTCACATGGTCTCTTGATCCACAGCATGATTTCAATTGGGAAAAATGACCTAATCCATGTCCGTGCAAATCTCCAGTTCTCTGCAGCCCCAACCAAGGGCCAGGTGGCCTAGGTAGGAGGTCCTGCAGTGCCAGGAATGCACGTTCATTTAGAACGTGTCATCTGGTGCTAAATGAGGACAGGGCATGGGTGACACAGGAGGAGAACGTGGCAGGGCAGCACACAGGAGGAGAAGGCTGCAGGTGACACACAGGTAGAGAAGGCTGTGGGGTGACACAAGGCGTAGAAGGCTGTGGGGTGATGCACAGGTGGAGAAGGCTGTGGGGTGACACAAGGCATAGAAGGCTGGCTCCTTGGAGGCCGCCCTGCTGCTAGGAGCTCCCACCTCCTTCCCTCACTTCCTTCTATCAGATGAGTCAACAAGCTTCTGTTGTCCTTGAAACTTTAGAAAATTTGGATGATTTATATAAGAACAAGCATTACCCTAATACATCTGGGTAAGCCAAAGGCCAAATTTATGTAGGGACAGGCAGCAAAAAGCAATGAATAAGGGAATAAAATGGATTCACAAAGTAAAGCAAGGAAATGACTCGGCTACTGCAAGTGAATCACCCCAAAATCTGGCATCCCCTCATACCCCGCTCTCCAAGATCATGGGGTGAGGGCCCCGTCTTCAGCTCCTTGGTGCTTTTGCAGCACTCACACTTGTGTTTTGAGCCCATAATGTTTTCTCTGAGCAGATTCCACTTTTATGTGACTGCTCAATGGACTTCTTTCTTTGAAGCCAAAGAAGTTCTCGGTAGGACACTAAATACCAGCCCTGAGCTTTCTCTATGCCTGCAGCTTCTTACATGGCCCAGCTGCTCTCCTTGCCACCTGTTTCATTGCCCCAAGAGACCTCACAAACTGGGCAAAGCTGAGCCCCGTCTTCTTTCCACCCTGCCCCTCCAGCATTTTCTAATTGTGGAGAACTAAGTGCCAGATGTGACTCTCTTCTCTCCTCCCCAAGCTTCTTCTTTCTCCCCTTTCCTCAAGAATCTACCCTCTCAGCAAGTTCTTTTCTATTTGCTTTCAACTGACCATGATGATGTCTCAAGTGGATCAAAGAACAAGGTCCAACCCGGAACAAGTGTGCTTCCACCTGGCCCCTCCCCCTCCTGAAAGCCCGATGGGTCAGCTCTCTTCCACAACTCCAGTGGCTTCCTCTTCAAGATTGAGCCCATGTTCCGGCTTGCCACCCCACCTGCTCACTATCTGTGAGGTGATTGTCTCCCACCGGAGTTCCAGCCGCTCCCTGCTGACCTCTGGCCACACTTGACTTCCCCAGGAGCGTTCCCCATCCTTTGATGTTCTCTGGTGGCTCCTGCTCCTGGTCTCCCGTGGCCAGCCTGTCATGTCCCCACCAGGCACTGCCCCACGGTGGGCACAGACATAGTGGCCTGCCATGGCCAGCTCCTGTGGTTCTTCAGAATTCAGGGCAGCCCTTATGTCCGCAGGTGGTCTTCCCGATTCTGCAGGGCACAGCATCTGCTGAGACTTCACTCCCCGCAAGCACGCATCACATTACATTTGCCAGCTTTCTACTCATTTGGCTTCTGCTCAGGTTTGTGAAGGACCGTTTGCTATTTGCCATTCTATCCCCAGCACAAACCTAATGCCTGGCACAAAATAGATACTCAATAAATATTTGTTAAATAATGAATGAATGAATGAATCATATTGTGAGGTCTTAAAATCACCACCAGTGACCCATTGGGTTGTCCCATTTTAAGGGGTGGTTTTCAGAGCGTTGGTTGCGAGGAGAGTCCTGGTCTCTTTGGCTAAAATAGAAGTATAACACTAATCTAAGCAACATTTCTCTGCTCCCCCAGTAACTGTTGTCATCTTGGCTTCAGGGAAAAAAAAGAGGCCATCAACCTCCTGTATTCGTGAAGCCGAAAAGGACTTCCAAAGGCACCGTCATAAGGCACCTTGGAACCAGGCCCATGGCTCAGAGGATATGCTGTCAGCGTGGCCGTGGCTGGGAAGGGGGCGCGGATTCCCCGCCTGGGGCATTGGGGGCCAGGTTGTGTCCTGGGAGCCGGCCTGGCCTCAGTCACTGTCGCTGTGCGTGCAAGCCGCCTCCTCTCCCCCTTCTCTATTAGACAGTGCCCTGGATTATTTTATCGATATTCGCGATACCGTATTTCCAGCCGTTAAGAAAGGTTAACATCGCTTAGTAGCCATTTAAGTTCACGCTGGAGCAAGATAGTATATTTAATGGCAGGAAAGCACCAAACGAATTTCCTGCAACATTAGCTGCATTTAAAACTATAATCTGTATGCAGCTTTTTCTTGTTCAACAACATTTCAGAAATAATGGGAGAATGCTTCTATTTACAATGGAGAAAATAACACATGGTATTTAACACTGCTTATGATGCTTATAATTACTTTAGATGCAAACCTGGGAAACCAGGCAAGTGCCTTCAAATATTCTCCAGGAGCAGAAAAGCATTGGAACCCATGGCGCCATAGCCAAGTGGCAGATTTTCAAAAGCGGAGGTTTGTGTAATAAATGGATGCAGGGCGCATGGATGTTTTTAAACATAATTACCAGATGTGGAATGAAAAGGCTTAACACTTCTGAGTAGCAGGCAACCAGCGCAGTCGTCATAGACTCCCTCAGAGGGCTGCTCTCCCGTTCCAGGCGCAGGCTGGCTGCTGGGCCCCACGCTTTGTGTCTGCAGCTTTCCGTCTATCGCCAGTGAAAATATATAATTCCGGGCCACTCTTCCAATACATCACAGTCATTTTCGGCACTTTGGTTGTTTTTCTCTCCATTTTTCTTACAAAATAAAGTATCATTACAGCAGGTTTAGAGTGCATGTTGCTGCCTGCAATCTACCCATGCTTTTCTTTAATATTTCATCATTAAATAGCAAAATAACCTGATATGATCCTAATTTAGTGCCAATTACACTGCATTGATCAAAGTGACCTTTTCATAGTGGAGCACAAAAATCAATCCCGCTGTACAACAAATGTCAAGGGATGAGTGCAACGTATAATCTGTGACAATCAAAACATTACTTACAAATGAAATCACCAATGGCCTGTGCGCCAAGGCAATTTCTGCATGATAGGCGCTGTTTGTGTTTGCAGCTTTTGTTGGGGAGGTTTTTTTTTTGTTCCCCACCGTCTGCCCTGAGACGCAGTGGTGGCATTTCTGTTCCGCTGACAGCTGACGGAAATGGTCGAGGCCTGGAAGCCGGCGCAAAGGACAGCTCCGGGAGCGGCCAGGGCGCCGGCCTTGCCCCCAGCCCAGCCCCAGGCCCGCGGCCAATGAGTCTCCCCGAGAGGCTGGCCTGCACTGAACCGTCCCACGGGGAACAGAACCTGTAAAAGGGGTGGGTGTTTGGGGGGGCAGAACATCCCACAGTTCTTAGCGTGACGTGCTTGGATCCCACCAGAACTCTGATACAGGAATCTCACCTGGCCCAATGAACACATCTTGCCACATCTGATTCCAGCACTGGTTATTGTCTCACTTCCCAGGAAATGCAGCCGACTCCACTGTGTCCCAGAGACCTGCCAGAGACCACCTGAGAAGCAGGTGGACGAAGGACGTCTGTTCCAGTCCAAATTCTGTTCCTGGTCAGACCGTTTTTAAGAGCCAGGCAAGTCCTCTGACTGCTCTGGTTCTTACTGTCCTGGGGGGTGGGGAACCTGCAGGAAGGAGCAGTGCCCATCTCGGTGCTGGGGTAAGATTTAAGAGGCCGAGTGCGGAGGCCGCACGGCAGTGATTGGACGCAGAAAGCCTCAGCGAATGAGCATGGCTATGGCAAAGAAAATCAACACCAAAAAGTACTCCTTCCATCCTGATTTAGAAAATATGCAATTTTCAAATTGATTTTTAGCTAAAATAAAATCATCTTGGATTGCACTTTACGGGATTTTAAATGTCCGCCGAGAAGCGTGTACCAACCCATACAAAATATCCGGCCACAAGGTGCTAACTCCACAAAGTTCCATCCGCATGCCTCACGGTCATTCCCTAGAATTATCTGGAAATCATGGCCATGAGCCCAGCATCCTCGCGCGGCTGCAGGCCTCCTGCGCTGTCTGGACAAACGGCCTCTCTGACCCTGGATTACGAACATAAACCGATTTAAACAAGATGAACAGCCCCTGCCTTCCTCCCTAAGTCCTGTGCTCCCCCCTGAGTTAAACATCCCAGGAAGCGTCACCTGGAAGCGTCGGCGGGACGTGACGGCAAACGAGCCGCAGGTGCTATTGGTCTGAGAAGAAGATACAAATTAATACAAGTCTTTCAAACTGTTAAACAAAATAATCTGTTCCCGCCCAAGCAGGCTAAGCCTGCATGCAGGTAATCGAGATATTTAGATCTGGGGGCATTCCAGTTTGTCTTTTCCTCTACCTGCAGCCCAACAATTCCGGCAGGAAGATGAGGCACCAAGGGGATTTATGTCCCAAGTGGGTGAAGTCCCCTCCTTAGCACAGACCCAGCGCCGCCCACACAGGCCTCGGGCTGTCGGGGGTCTTTTCCACCTGCCCACCTTTGGTAGACCTGCCCCCGCCCCTGCCTGCTGCTCTCTTGGTGCTGTGCGTGCAGACCCTGAGCTCAGCTGGGGAGGCCAGTCAGTTCTCCCCTGAGCAGACCGGGGTGACCGGCCATCACGGGGTCATGCAAATCACAGCCTGGCGCTGGCTGTGAGGCAGGGCCCGTCCGCTGCCCGCCGAGGCCGCATCAGCTGCCCGCTCAGGGTAAGAGCCATGTGGGCAGATTGCGGATGTGACTCCCTCAGACTTCTACCACGTTTTCCAATGCAATTGCAGCTTAACAGCCACACTATAAATGACATGATTAAGTTTTATATATTTCTGTATATTTGATGTATTTACCCAAATGCAGCTGTCGTTTTGTATACTGTTTCAGATGTTTAGAACTGAAGCAATTGTTTGGAGTAATCACAATTTCCAAGGAAAAGCTTTCTTTGTTCCATTTTTTTTCCTTAATGGATGCTCTAACACAAACACGAGGGGCCTAAAACCTGGCAGAGGATTTCTCGCTGAGTGTCACCAGAACCAGTTTTCACTGTCACAGGAAACGCAGGCAGGCGACACGTCTGTTCACAATCGACTCTGTCGTGTGCTCTGGGAGTGTGGCTTCAGTCATTCGGGTTCTCACCGTCCTCACGGTCAGAGCAGTTTGACCACCCGGAGGCGAAGCCCTGTCTGCACTTCACCAGGCCCCGTCTGCGTGGCTGACAGACGCCCGGCTCTTTACCTAAGGTTGTTTCTGCTACCATCATAATTAGCGTCGCAGGAAACACCCAGATAAAAAGTGAAAACTTCACTTGGCCGCATGGCTGGTCTCTCACGCCCCTCCGCGTGTTGGCTCCTTGATTGCCAAATGAACCCGGAGCCCTCACCTTTATCTAGATGTTTCCAGGGCAGGTCGCTCAAAGAGCTGGGCTTCACAAGACGGGTTATGTTTAGACTAGTCCATACTGCTCTATTTTCTTGTATTAACTGATTTTCCAGCGGGAATGGTCACGTTTACAATTTAAACAATGGGTTAAACCTAAATTTAAACAATGGGTTAAACGTAAACATAATGGATTATTCAGTTCAAAAGAGCTATGGGAAAGAAATGTTACATGTTTAAAAAGATATGTCTTATAAATATATATTTTAAAAAGCAATGAATGCAAAGGTAATTTTAGAAGAAATGAGGTAGGATTAAGGGGAAAAGAGTGTAATTGGGCAAAAAGCAATAACTGATATTAAAAGTAAATTGAAATCTTCCCAGACCTGAGAGATTCATTATTGTTCCCATTTTTAAAATTCCAAATTTCTCCGCACAAAATTAAAAAGTGTCTTAATATATACTATTTTGAAATGAAACACCGCCTAGTATAGTTTGATGATCTTTTCTCTAATTGGGCCTTAGATTTTCTTTTTCTTTTTTTAAATCATGTCAGATTAGTCGATTCTTCTAAATTACCCAACAAGAAGCCTATTGTCTTTCCTAGGTTATATTTATCATCCCATTAGATGCCTTTTATAAATTGCTGAAATTTATTTACCAATATACCTTAAATTTATGCATGCAGCTCCTGATAATTTTTAGCAGTCCTATTTTTCTCTGAAGTTGCCTGATTCTTATCTTGTTTTAAATGCATTTATTTTATAATAATAAAAAGATTGACTAGGAAATATCTGTTTGTGTTCATATCTATTTGTGTTTATTTTGTCCTAGACGGCCAAAAAGTCTTCCTAAATTTAATTCCCAGACACTACATCAAACCAATCATTGAAGAAGTAATAAATTATGCCCTATTAAAGAAACCAAATTTTCTGGACCTTAAGATTGAAAAATTATTAATCTAATTCTTTACATATTACCCAGAAGATAATATCTGATAATCCATTAAGCACAATTTAATCAATGTCTCCCATCATAATGCAAAATGTACTGATAAGAATTCAAGCTCTGTTGATTAAAAGAGTATAATGTAATAGCCTAAAGTTCAGAGCACTTGGAATGAATATCTTGCTAATGTAACAAGCCAATAAATTAGATTATCCATACCCATTTTATATGTTACTATTATGATAAAACAAGATACAGTAAGAAAAACCTGACCTAAGGAACAAAGTTAATATTGGGCTCACAATAGCATTTAGATGAAAATATTGGTTACGTATATTATAGGAAGGTGTTTGGTTTCAGATTACATTAGTCTGAACTCTTTGTGTGTTTTTGTTAGACTACTTTTGACATGAATTCATTGTATGTATATACATATTTGCATGAGCCAAAAGCCTCTGTCTAGCTTAAAGTAGACTGCATAATTATGATTGTATGAAATTCAACTAATTTAGCAGTATGTTTCATGATCCTCTCTTTGTTATGGTGGTCCACAATTTTTAAAATGTCACCATTTTATCTGAAGATAAGGGAGTTCTGTTCTTTATGTTACTTCAGTGTTAAGTGCAAAATATCAGCTCCACACAAAGCCTTACTATTACAGTATTATCCAGTGTAATTTTTCCGGCTTACCCTTAACTGCTTCTTTTTTCTTTCTTTTGATATCTAAATGTGTACAGTTACATCGGTGTGTGATTTTTTAAATACATGTCTTCCTGAAATTGCATACTTTATAAATAGTGTGGATTATTTATACTCAGTCTTAGGGCTCAGAAGTGGCTCTGAGAAGAAAGATTCATTTACACACACCCACACACACAAAAAGCTGTGTATGTGCAGGCATGTGCACACACAGACGTGCACACAATTCCTGTGTCAGGGAAAGATGGGTTTCTTAGCTTCCTTTCTTCCCCTCCATTAAAGATTGTTTGCTTTATTTGTATAAATGCAGGATATTTTTCCGATGGTCATAAATCATTGATTGTGATTGTACAAATGCGTTTCATTAGGATAATAAGTATTGGGACTTACAAAAAACAAAGATTTTATTTGAAAATATAACATTCATGTTTTTATATAGTGGGGCACTAAAATTAGGCAACTTAGCATCTGGCAAGAGACAGGAAACTTCTCCCATGCCCTGGCGAATGTAATAAACATTAATCATGTGAAATGAAGCTGTTTGTCCCTGAAGAAGCACCCACGGTATCTGGATAGGCCCCCTTCTCAGTTATAAAAGGGTCTTCTGAGCTCAACAGCCAGAGCTATTTTAGTAGTTCTATTTGTTTAAGAAAATAGGTCTAAATTGATGAAACTAATCATTTTATACTAAGTGCTCTTTTTAAAGACAATTGCTGATTGCATGCCCCTTTTGTAGCTGTAGCTGAGCCCGAGATGGTACAAAATAACCATCTTGCCAGTTGTCACAACTATTTGCTCATTCTTTAATTAAACATAATATAGAAAACAGTATAATTCACATCTAATTAGAAATCAACTTCTTTAGACTGTGAATCCTTTCCAAAACTGGCGTCAAGGCTCATTGTTTAGTGAATGTCACGTCTATTGGGGTTGCTGGTGGTGTTTGCCTACCTTGATTCCATATCTGACATTGCTGCACGTAGTTCTCGATTTTTTTAAAGAAACTCTTTCTAGTTGCAGAACATTCCTTTACAAGAGGTAATGATGATGCCAGTAGCAGGAGCGGATACACCCAGGCCGACTGTATTACAATGATGCTGATCATCAGTGTCAATCTCCTTGGGACCAGAATTAAACCCATTTTTCCATTCAATGAAACAGATAATGAACACACGAATACACAGAGATTGCAATGATTTAGCACTTTTTAACTTCCTCAAATTATCAAGAAGACTTTTTTTGTTTGTTTGTTTGTTTTTTGCATGGGCAGGCACCAGGAATCGAACCCAGGTCTCCATCATGGCAGACTAGAATTCTACCACTGAACCACCCATTCACCCCTCCCCTTTAGCTTTTTTGTTTGTTTGCATGGGCAGGCACCAGGAATCGAACCCAGGTCTCCGGCATGGCAGGCGAGAACTCTGCCACTGAGTCACCCCTGCCCATCCTAGAAGTGTTGTTTTTTTGTGTGACATGCAAACATTTGTGAGCTACTTCTTTGCAAGTCATTTTATACAGTAAATCATGCCCAGCACACACAGTAAAAATCGTTGTGGAGGATGCTATTCCTTGTTCACCTCTGCCCTGGGAGAACGGTGAGTGCCACCTACTTTAGGGAACAGAAAGTGGGGATCAAGATGAAGTAGGTCATCTTGTGTCAAACAGGAAACGGGAGGCAGCAGGAACTCACTGGCTCAGCCAGCACTTAGCAGCACCTCAGAAATGCAGCGGTTCTAAGTTCTGGCTGGGAATCCAGGCAAGGAACTTTCAGAGCCAGCAGTGGAAGCGACCAATGACGCGCCAGCTGTTGTCACCTGCTCCGGGAGCTGGGGCCATGGGGCAGAGTGCACAGCCGGGGATGAAAGCAGCAAGGGCTGGAGCTGGCCTGGAAAGGAGGGCCTTCGGACATGCTCAGCTTGACCGAGGTTTGGGGGTGCGCAGGGCTCAGAGATCCCATTAGAATAAGGTGGACGGAGGGAGAAGCCCGAGTGCCGAGGCGGAGATGAGGCTTCTCCCCACAACGCGGGGGGATTGCTCCATCGCTAATTGCCATTGACTTCTGGGTTTGTCCCTGCCATCCTGTTATTCACTGAGCAGCCACAGGATGCTTGGCAACTGCGGGGAAGAATGCATTAGGCAAAGCAAAAACACAGATTCGGAAACAACGTCGAGAAAACAAAAGATGTCAGGAGCATTTGCTGGGAGTTTGCTCCAGATTTGAGGACCCCCTCCCCGGTGGCTGTGGGAGCAGCGGGCTGGAGCTCCTGAGATGACCTCGGGCCAGAGGCTGGAACCACCCTGCAGCCTGCCTACTTGCAGCCCTGCTTCCTCGCGTCCTTTCCCGCACGGCCCTTCCCTCAAATGTATCCTGCGAGATGCTGCAGACCGAGTGTCCTTATTTCTGGGCAGAGGGCCACACAAAGCCGACCATTTAGTGAATTGCACCACGGATCTGCGCTGACCAAGCTCACCTGCTGTTCAAACGTGGCATTCTGGAAGCCCCAGGAGAAAGAGAGAGTGACCCCCTGGCCACAGCATCCCACCAGCCAGGAGGAGTAGGGGATTTAGGGACAGGGGCTGGCATCTCCATGAGCTTGAAGGGTTGGCCAGGACAGATGGCCGAGGACTGGGGGGGACCACACGTGGCTCGCACCCCGGGCCATGCCAGCGCGCCAGCTTCATGGGCAGCAGAGCTTCGTCAGGCATACAGTGGGGGGGACAGCAGTGGCTATGCCAAGGATTTGAAGGCCCTGCCGCCTGTTTCCTGGAGTGCACAAAGAGAAGCTTCCTTGCAGATGGCAAGCCTGTTTGCGAGTGTCAGCCAGGCCCCACACACCTGTGGAGAACCACTAGGGGTCTGCTCAAAACCAAAATGTGTCATTTTGGAGGAGAGCAATTAGCCATGCAAATGTCAGGTTATATCTGACGAGTAAAACCATAAACAACTGAAAACGGGCTCTGCTTTCGTGGTTCTAGTCTGAAGGTATTTTAGGTGCTATCCCAACTTGAGAACTTTGGTTGCATGATTTAAAGTTCATTTAATGTCTGTAGATGGGGCCAAGTGGACAGCGACCACAGTTTTTCACGTGTGACTTGGAATACACACTTAACGCTCACACAGTATCCAACCATCAATAATGAGAAGGAATTCCCTTCCACATATCCTAGGCAGAGATGAGTAGGTAGCTTTCCATTTAAAATTGGAAAATACTCATCCCCATCATCAGCCTTACCTTCTCATGAAGAAAAAAACTATAGTTTCTCCTGATAAAAATGAAAGGAATTAGAAGAAGGGAATTAAAATGAAGAATAGAGAAATGATTCACTGTTTTGAAAGGGAGATATTTAATTAAGAGTTGTTGAGAGAAGGAGTCACAGTTGATTGTGAAGTTTGTAAAATGTAATGTTTTTGGGTTTTTTTCTAAAAAATAATTTGATTATGTCAGTATTTTTTCTGAAGGGAATAAATATATATAATTTTTAAAGATGTGCACTCCCTGGAAATGGGGTATGCTATGAGGACTTCCTATGGGCCCCCTGCAAAGAGGATCATGTTTACTTCTGGGCCCCCCTGCTTTGTGGAAGGGGTGGCAGGATGGAGGGGCTGGAGGGTGCTGGGTTCCCAGGCCGGGTCTGGGTGAAGGGACCCTCAGCTGTGCTGCTCAGCGGTAGGAGGGATTTCTGTATGAAGGGGACAGAGAGGACAGAGAAAGGGGGCTGGTTTCTCACTCAGCCCAGAAGGGAAGTGACTCGGGCCGGTTCTCTGAGTAGATTTAGATTTGGCAACAGCAGGTCACCCAGTGAGCTCCACCTGGGCAGGGACAGGTGTGCAGGTGAGCTCCTCTGCAGAGACCACCTGCGTTTGCATTCGCGTCCTCCTCACCCCACAGCCTATGGTTGGTTTCAAAAGTTACCTATTAGGGCCACAGACAGGCAACAGAACTTTTGTCAGCTGTTTGGGCATTGGCTTCTGGAACGGACTTCTTTATGTCTCGATAGGACCAAATATTTACTTATAATGTCAAATAAATACTTAATAAAATTTCACAGTTTTAAAAGAAAAATACCTAAAAAAGAAGCATTTATATTTCCCTTTTGCCTTTCCTCATTCTACTTCCTTTCTTACCAATAAAATTAAACTTTATTAAAATGATATGGAAATTTACAGAAACAATAAAAAATCTTTTGAAAGTAACAATCCATCATCTTTTTTGGCGTGTGTGATGGTTCTATAAAAATATATCGTAAAATTCTCTGGGCAGGGTGGGCAATGGAGGCTCAGTGGCAGAGTTCTCACCTGCCAGGCTGGAGACTCGGGTTTATTTCCCAGAGCCTGTCCATGCCAAAAAAAAAAAATTCTCTGAGCAAAAGAGATCAACATAAGCAGATAAGTGAGCTCACGCATTTCTTTTTTATCAGGAACCTAAAAGAAAATCAAAGAGAATGAGTAGATGAGGTCATTTGAGATGAAATTTCAGTGTACAAAGCCAGACAGCCTCATTCAAAATCTGGCCTCCTGAGCTGCAGCTAAAGAGTCACTTAGAAAAATAATGTGAGGCATTTGTGGTCAGGGCTTAGGAACTTTAGATATTTATGCTTATTTTCAAAGAATCTTCCTCAAAGATACTATTAGGAATTCAAAAAAGGGTAGCACTGTGTGTGTGTGTGTGAGTGTGATTGTGTGTGTGTGTGAGTGTGTGTGTGTGCATGAGAGGGACAAGGAGACACCCTTCAGAGTTTTTATAAACCTCTTTTGAAACTAACCTTCTTGAATTGTATTTTCAGAATCTCTCAAAAGAAGAATTATTTCATGGCATCTGAGGTCATTTCACATTTATGTTAAACTCCACACATAAATGCACAAAAGCATTAATACAAATAGATACAATTTTGAAGTTACTTAAAAAAAATAACTTTGAGTATCTGAGCATTAAGCAAAAAGATGAAGAAGCACTCCCTGTGCAGTGTTCACTATTTGAGTTTTTAAGATACAAGAGACAAGAATAAAATGCTAAACACCCACCCCCGCTAGTGGGGTGAGCTTGGCCTTATCTACAGAAAGCTTTTCTGCATCACTGCTTGGAGAAATCCAAGAATACAACATTGGTGGAGTACATAAGACAACACGGACATGCCTGCTTTTCTTTATTTTTTCTATCTCACAAGACTGTCATGAATTAATTTTGTATTTTACTGCAGTGGAAACTGAGGCTCAAAGAAGCTTAATAGCATAAACAGCTACTAAGTGGTGAGCTCCAGATTCCAAGTGATCTTTTGTATTCCAAGCCATTCCTTCTCATTCTATACCCCATATTCATTTCAGTATGTTATAAGTGCAGGAATATTTGAATACTAACAGCAGCTATCATTTACTTAGCACACACTGCATGCTGGGCGCTGTGCCAAATGTTTGATGCGCATTTTCCTATTTTATCATCATGGCCACTTTTAATTGTAGGTCTCTGTATTGATCTAATTTGATAGTTAAGGAGATGGAATCAAAAAGCAAATGAGCTCACTTGCATCCCACTTTCAAGTAAGTTAAAAGGCAGAGGAATGAGTCAAACAAGCAGCGTGGTGTCCAGCCTCCCGCCCGTGTACTCACACCACTCCGCCTTCCCAAGTCCACTGAGAAATGCTCTCAGCTGCCCAAGTGGGGGGGGGGCAGCTGCGTGCTTGCCCTTGGCCTTGGTCTTCTGAGGATTTGCAGTGCCAGGAGCTCCGCGGCCACCCGCTGCTGCCCGAGAGCTCAGCTCCTCCAGGGGATTAGAGCATGCCCAGACCAAGGCGCTCGCCCTGGGGATCCGAAGGGACGCCCACCCCCGGGAACTTCACCCCCGGGACCTTCACCCCGGGACCTTCACCCGACCCTCCCGCCAACTCTGCCCCAGACCGGCCCTCGGACTCCACACCGAGGACATGTTTTATTGCCTTATTTGCTTCTAATCTCGCCGGAGGACCCTGCCTGGCCTTCTGAGATGGTTTTGGCCAGCTGGGCATTTTGTGTTTTCACCGTCGCTGCTTATTTTTACTGCTTTATCACTGAGCTTTTATTGAGTAATTTTTTAGCTTATTTTACCTTGTTTGCTTTGTTCCTCCTGTATCTATAACTTTTTCATGGGAAATAAGAAGTGACAATTCGAGAGGTGAAGGCAGTGGCAGGTCGGCACAGGGAAGGGGAGGCCGTCAGCCCGTTAGTTCTGCCAGCTCAGTGGAGGCTCTCCCTCGCAGGGCTCTGCCTTGGCGCCAATGTCCACTGAAGGAATTCCAGAAATTTCACAGCCACTGTGTATGACAAGCCTCTATGACTGCCCCTTGGAGCCAGGCTCCTCAGTCTTCTGGGATTGGCCCAAATGGCTTAAGCCACCCTTGCACGCCCTCCCTGGTATGGACTCCTTTCGGCTCCCCAGCCCCACTCTCCGTAGCTCTGTGCACCCCTGAGCCCCGAGGGCCAGGCACAGCCCACCCCACTCCTTGCTCCTGAGAGTTTCCTGTAGGCCATCATTCCCGCCTTCCTTTCTGCTCGTTTCTACCAGCACCATCTCACCCTTGCTTCCCCTAGGGCACCTGCTCCTTCACAAAGTCCCTGCGCAACGTCCATTTGGGACGTCAGAGCTGCCCCAGGTGAAAGGCCTGGACTTAGCCACACCGCTGTCTGGGAAAAGAGGGAAGAGAGTTCTCAAGATCTCACTCAACCTGGGCATCTGGCCGTGTCCTCCTGCTGGACTCAGCCACTGGCTAAATGTGCACACGCCCTTCACTCTCCACACCGGGCCAGTCCGCCCCGGTGGTGGGATTGGGAGCATGTTTGCGTGTGAAGAAACAAAGCTTGGTGGTTGAAAATTGTCTTAAAAGTGGACCTACTCTGGGCGCTGCGACGGGCAGCTCAGCAGGAAGAGCTCTTGCCTGCCGTGAGGGCGACCCGGGTTCCATTCCTGATTCCTGTCCATGCAAAAAAACAAAGAAACATTAAAAAAGTGAACTTACCCCATACCAAACTGTAAAATCTGTTTTATAACTACTTGTTAAAATGTACTTGGAAATTCATTGCTTTTTTGTATATGTATTTCACAATTTAAAAAACATTAAAAAATCAAACTCCACTTAAAAGAAAAAAAGTGGGGCGGGCACAGTGCTCAGCAGGCAAAGTTCTCACCTGCAATGCCAGAGACCCGGGTTTATTCCGGTACCTGCCCATGGAAAAAAAAAGTGAACCTTTCACACTTGTGATAATCTAATTTCCTAGAGTTTCCAGGACAAAGAACCACAAACTGGGTGGCTTTAAACAACAGAAGTTTATGGCCTCCTGGCACAGTTCTGGAGGCCAGATGTCCGAAGTCAAGGCGCAGGCAGGGCCAGATTCCCTCGGAGACCCCAGGGCTCCTGCCTGCTCTTCCAGCGCCTGGGGCCCTGGCATCCTCTGGCTTGTGTCTGCATGCTCTGGTCTCTCTGTCTCTCCACACACACACACACACACACACACACCCAGACACATGCATACACACACATGCACACGCACACGCACGCACACACACCCCCAGCTTGTGCCGAGTCTCTGGAGAACTTGCACACAGGCAATCAGGGAGAGGAAAAGGTGAGGGAGGTCCCCTCCCAGGGTTGGGAAAGCGACAGGGCAGGATGGCAAAAGATGTTACCTGGCCAGGAAGAATGAGATCGTGGAGCTCACAAATGTGTAATGGAGTTCATAAGAGCCTCTGTTTTGCCGCTTCCAGTTTTTAAAGCTGCAGTTTAAAACTGCGCAGTTAGCGCGTTGAAATGAGCAGAACCTGGAAGAGGAAGAAAGGAAACAGAAAGCCCTGCTGCCCCCTGACGCAGCTGAACACGACATGCCGAACGAGGCGCCTGCACCCCTCAACTCTAAAGCCACAACCTGCGCAGGGGCAGTGTGGGCGGGGCCCTGGGGAAGGGGCGGGCTCCAGGCCCTGGCCCCGCCCACAGGAGCACCTGGCTCGGGGTGGAGCAGCTGCAGGCAGGTGGGCGGAGCGTCAAGGCATCGGTCCCACCTGGGGGGAGCAGGGCATCTGTCTTACCCGGCAGGGAGCAGCGCATCCATCCTGCCGGCCAGGGGTCAGGGCGTCCGGCCCTCCTGGGGGGTCAGGGCGTCCGTCCTGCCAGGTCCGGGGTCTCGGCGCTCAGGTTCGACAGGAACCCCCTGTGCCCTCCTGTTGGCATATTTTATGTTTCATGTTTCCTTCCACTCCAGCACATGCCAAGAAAGCGAGTATGCACAAGATACAAACAGCCACACGCACACAGCGAGCAAGCCCAGCCCCCGGCCGTCTTTTGTCCTCTTTCACGGACTAAGGATGAAATTCTTCCTAATCAAAGAGACAGATGAAACGAGTTTATTAATAAACGTCCCCATCAGGAAGATTAGAAATGAGTGATTAGTAAAATACACCCCATTTTCCTTTTAGACAGACCCCCCTCATGGAGAGGCATCTGTGAGGGCAGGAATTCCAGGAGAGGGTTGGGGTGGAAGCATCTGGAAGCTGTTTGCCGTAGAGATTAGGAGTCGAGCTGCACACAGATACCGCCTCCAGCCAAAGGCTTGCTCTGTGGAGGGAAAAAAATATGCTGCTTGTTTACAGCGCCACTTTCCCCCTTTGCTCCTATTTTATTTCTTCCTTGTCCCCACTCCCCCTGCCACTCATGTGCAATTATGTCTGCACAGACCCGCCAGCTGCGGGGCTTGTTAACCGAGCCCAGCTCGCAAGCTGCTGGAGCCGAGCACCGAGGCGGGCCGAGCAGACGCTCCCTCCTCCTCCGGAGCTGTGCACAGCAAACGCCGAGAGGAGGGCCTTCTGGGAGTGGCCAGCGTGAGCAAACGAGAAGCGGGGGCCCCTCACACACGTGTGCCACACATCTGCTCACACATTTACAGCCCAAGCCATGAGTGTGTGAGCACACACCCCTATGCACACCACACTCACAGTCTGAGTGGCAAGCCCATGAGTGTGTTAGAATACACTGTGTGCACACCTATACACACATCCTAATCAGCAAGCCCATGGTGTGCACGAGCATTCAACTCTGTGCACACCATACATACTCAGTCTAAGCAGCAAACCTATGAGTGTGTGAGCCTACACCCTGTGCACACTCTGACACACTCACAGTCTAAGCAGCAAGGCCATGGTGTGCATGACAGTACATGCACGTGCACACCAGTACACACTGACATCGCAAGCAGCAAGTCCATGGATCTGTGAGCATGCACTCCCGTGTACAATATGAGCAGCGAGCCCATGAGGGTGTGAGTATACACCCCTGTGCACATCCACACACTCACAGTCTGAGCAGCAGGCGCAGGAAGTGCATGAGGATACACCCCTGTGCACACCCACACACATTCTCACAATCTGAGTAGCAGCATCTAAAGTGTATGAGCACACACCACATGTGCACACACAATTTAAGCTGCAAGCCTGTGATTCAGAAGAAAATGTGAGCTACCCTTGCACACACACACACTTACATCCTTTCTCGCACTCATCCACACATCCAAACATCGCGGATTTTTTCCCATTATTTGTTCATTTCTTTATCATTTACAACACGGAAGAGCTTCATCTTCAGGTCTCCAATTTCTCCATCTGGAAAACATTCTCTGGGGGCTTTTGTATGGAGGTTGCTAACTCCAGAATTTTAAAAATACAGTTAATCCTAGCCAGTACTTATTTCCTTTAATACAGCCAAGGGTCTTTCCCTCCATCACACATTGTTGAGGAATCGTCCGGATGGGTGATAATTATGTCACCCTAAGTTAGCGTGTGAAGGAGTTCTTGCCTTTGCTTCCCAAAGAAGGAATACAAAGTTTGTTTTTATTTTTAACCAAACTAGCAGGCACTAGGTGGGCACAGGGCAGGGTGGCCTTCTGGGGGCCTGGGCTGGGAGTGGCCACTGCTCAGCCGCCTCTGTCCAGCGAGGCTTCTCAAAGCAGATTGAAGTGACAGCAACAATGCAGGTGAAGGGTCGCTCTGGCAAGAGCAGAGCAGCTCCTTCCAGACGATCAAGTGCCATGAAATAGACTAAATAAATCCATGCTCTTTTTTTGCAGGCACTGGGAATCAGACCCGGGTCCCGGCATGGCAGGCGAGAACTCTGCCTCCTGAGCCACTGTGGCCCACCCATAAAACCATGCTTTTATTCAGCATCCTGCACCCCAGTGATTTTTCCTATTTCCTGGCCCAAGGAAAGGCCTCCGGTTCAAATGGGCCATGGCCCTGTCCGGATGGGCTGGGAGAGGAGCTCCTGCCAGCGACCCACCTATCTGGAGCACCACGGCCCCCCTGGTCCCCCACTCAGTGTGCCGTGTGCGTCTGTCTGTAAAGGGGGTGCCCGACGGATGGACTCCCCCAGTCCACACCCCCTCATAGGGTTGGGACCCGCGGCGGCCCCCCTGTCCGCCTCCACCCGCCCCACCCTTTGGAGACGAGAATGGACATCTCATGCGCCTGTGGCCTGGGATTGTGTTTAGGGAAGTTGAGATGCTACCTGTGAAGCTCTGAGTCCTGCAACTGGAACATATGCAGGGTTTGCAAACCACTTCCCGGGGTGCCCTGGAGGCAGCCACCACATCCTCCGCTCTCACCTGATGGCGCACTAACATTATTCTTTGCAAGGTGGGCAAGCTTCTTCTATAAAGGGCCTGAGAGTACATATTTCAGGCTTTTTGCCCCTGAGGTCTCTGTTGGAACTACCCAGGCCTGTCACTATGGGGC